>CAUYLG010008778.1:0-47128 GCA_963573385.1 Cacajao melanocephalus
CACTCTGAAATGGCATCCATGGATACAATGGTGATATGTCTTGGCTATCTCACAGATCCTAAAATTCAACAGGTCTAACACTACGTTTGCATTCTTACAACTTCCGGGCTTGGTCCAAAAAGTGCAAATTTCAAATACAACACCAACGCCAACTATATTTCTAAGGAGGTGAGTTTTCCTCTTTTGTGCCGCTGGCAGCCTGTGTTGTGTTTTTTTTTTTTTTTTTTTTTTTTTTTTTTTTTTTTTTTTTTTTGAGACAGAGTTTTGCTCTTGTTGCCCAGGCTGGAGTGCAATGGGGTGATCTTGGCTCACTGCAATCTCCGCCTCCCGTGTTCAAGGGGATTCTCCTACCTCAGCCTCTTGAGTAGTTGGGATTATAGGCGCCCGCCACCACACCAGGCTAATTTTTGTATTTTTAGTGGAGCCGGGGTTTCACCATGTTGGCCAGGCTGGTCTCGAACTCCTGACCTGCCTGGGCTGCAGGGGGTGGGGTGGGCGAGGGTTTTGGGAGTCATAATCAGTTTAGGTTTTCATGGGGCAATGTCATTTCTAGATAGGGTAATCTGGTCTGGAAAATATCCTTTTGGTGGGAGCAGCATGTTCTAAAAGCTATGCTCTGAAGTCTTCATATGCGACTGCACTGGGTCATGCCTGACCAGTTTTACCTCAAGTCAGAAGGGGAAGTTGGTAGTCTCTTGACTGATCAGGACTAGGGCAGTGACAAATCCTGACCCACTCATTATGCTAATTTCTATCAGAACACTTGCTCTGGCTTCTGGGTGGCTAGATGCCTGTCCCCTCACTTCCAAAGCAAAGAGGGAACTGTAATTTTCTGGATGCCGCATATTTAATGCAGTTTTCTGGATGCCACATGGTTTAATTGGAACAAACCATAAGTTTCTTTAATAGACAGTTGGTTTTGCTAATGACTGTTTAAAAGAAGGGTTTCTGGGCTGGGTGCAGTGGTTCACACTGGTAAATCCCAGCACTTTGGGAAACCAGAGGCGGGCAGATCACTTGAGTCCAGGAGTTTGAGACCAGCCTGGGTGACGAGATGAAACCCCAAGTCGCCCATCTCTATAAAAAAATACAAAAATCAGCCAGGCATGGTGGCATGCTCCTGTAGTCCCAGCTACTCAGGAGGCTGAGGTGGGAGGATCTCTTGAGCCTGGGAGGTGGAGGTTGAAGTGGGCTGAGATTGCCCCACTTTACTCCAGCCCGGGTGACAGAGTGAGACCCTGCCTAAAAAAAAAAAAAAAAAAAAGAAAGAAAGAGAGAAAAGAAAAGAATGAAAGGGTTTCTGGCTAACAGCTCTAAATCCCATATAGTTCTTTTGAGGCAGAACGCTTCTGACACATAGCTGGCTTATAAACCCTGATGTCACGGCACCTCATTTATTCACCCAGCAGGATGAACATCCAGGCCTCAGTGATGTCATGGGGTGTGGGAAAATCCATAGCGCAGATGCTGGTCTGCAGTCCTCATGACTGGCCGTCATGCAGTGTCCCCCACTCTCATCTTTCTGTTTACTTGGGATGTATAAATAAAGCAACAACAATAAAAACACAGAAAACAGTTGGCTCCCCAAATGCCTCCCACAGCGTTAGGCCTTTCTCCTGGGAAAACTCTTTTGGTCCTGTGCAGTGGTAGTGGGTCCTATGTGTGACTGCTGGATCCCTTCTTTGGGATGAAGGCACTCATTCCCCAGCTTCTCGAGTGATGGCTACCCACCATGGAGTCCCTTTCTGGGAACTGCTCTGGGCTGAAGATACCTGGCCAGCTCCAGGTTCTTCTTCCTCCCTGGGGGCAGTTCATATCCAAAGACTGGCTGTGCAAGGGCACAAATCGAACCTTCTCTGAAGTCCCAGCCAAGCCCCAGAGCTCCCCTTGGGAGTGGCTGAAGCCTTCGTTCAGACTGCATTGCAGTTCAATTTCTCTGTCTGCCCAATCCTGCTTCCTTCACCCTTGACATGTGTTGAGTTTCTTATAAACTTCATTTACAGAAATCTCCATCTCAGAGTGTTTCCTGGGGAATCTGACTTGCACCAGCCACCTGGGACCTTTGCAGCATTCCAATGCTTAGATGCTTTTGGAGTACATGTGAAACCATATGTTTTATACTGAGAAGTCTGGCATGACCATGGCTGGTCCTGGATAGCCAGGATTCAGGGTCAAATGTGGTAAGATCTCAGGTGCTCTCTGCCTGAACCTTGTGGGATTTTAAACTTCCACTGAGCTTCAAGCTTTGGACAGTAGGCAGGGCTTGCCAAGTGGCATGTTTATGCCCATGCAAATCTGACTTCTGCATCCTTCCTGTGCTCAAAGGAGTGACCTGCCTGGGACAGTCAGAATGGAGCTGGAGGATCCCCAACACTTCCTCCTTTTCTCTTCCCTTGGAGGCCTTCAGGAGGAGCACATGAAGCTCAAGAGTTCATGTGAAATGTGGATCTGAGAACTGTGCACATCCTGAGTCTGTTTGCACTCATATCCCTTTTGAGGAGCTAACCCTGCTGACTTCACTTCCAGGATCCTCTGTGATATGGTTTGGCTGTGTCCCCACCCAAATCTTGTCTTGAATTGTAGGTCTCATACTCTCCACGTGTCATGGGAGGGACCTGGTGAGAGGTAATTGAATCACGAGGGCAGGTTTTTTCCATGCTGTTTTCAGGATAGTGAATAAGTCTCATGAGATCTGATGGTGTTATAAAGGACAGCTCCCCGGCACATGCTCTTTTGTCTGCCACCACGTAAGACATGCCTTTGCTCCTCCCTCACCTTCCACCATGATTGTGAGGCTTCGCCAGTCATGCGGAACTGTGAATCCATTAAACCTCTTTTACTATATAAATTGCCCAGTCTTGGATATTTCTTCATAGCCGTATGAAAATGGGCTAATACACTCTGTCAGCTGCCTGCTGCCTAGATTTGGCCAATAGGAAACATTGGTGGACGTCTGGATGGTGGAGGAAGAGGGAGAACCCAGGATATTTGTCCCTTTTCCTTTCTGTCTTGGTGGCTTCTCCAGATGCGGCTGCATCCCCTCCACGGCTCCAACTCCTCTAGGTTCTGTGGCTCCAGTTCTACTGAGTGGCCCCGGCCCATGACATTACCTCCTTCCTTTGTCTCTCCAATCTAGAGCTGATCGTGACTTCCTGCTTATCTCTGGCACCTCACTGTCTCCTGGTGTGGGTTCAGTTTCTCTATGACCTATGTAACCAATTCCCTGCATTAAATTCCTTCTGTTATAAATTCTTAAGGTGATTTCTGTTTTCATGGTTAAACTCCGACTCATATAAGAATTTTTGTTGTTCTAGTGGAGTTGGGTCTAATTTAAACAGGGGATGATCTGTTGAGCTCTGTTTGTAGAACAACTGGTCTAATGACTGAATCATTCCTCAGAACTGCCAACAGATGACCCTAGATCACCCCTACTCTGCTCTGGCCCCACTTTCATCTCAGAATCCAGTCTTGGAAGGGCGTCTTTTACCATGTCTGTACTTTCTGGGAATTTGGGGAGACTTCCTGTCTGCATATTATTGAATTTTAGTTTGGCCCATGCAGTGGGTAAGAATTTAGATGATCATGGTGCTACAAAAGTTAGATTTGTTCTGCAAGCTAAATGATGGTCTTCCAATACATTATGGCTGGATCTACTAGTAAGTACTATATAAGAAAAAGGGTCTGGGGGGCACATTGTTTGAGAAGCACTGGGTTAAACAGGACTGAGAGATTCCTTTACTTCAGGACTTTTCTGAGTTTCCAAAGCTCAGAGTTTCCTAAGCTCATTCAACCTCAGAACCCCATCACTCCTTTTTTTTTTTTTTTTTGAGATGGAGTCTCACTCTTTTTGCCCAGGCTAGAGTGCAGTGGTGTGATCTCGGCTCACTGAAATCTCCACCTCCCAGGTTCAAGCAATTCTCTTGCCTCAGCCTCCCAAGTAGCTGGGATTATAGGCACACACTACCATGCCCCACTAATTTTTGAATTTTTGGTAGAGACGGGTTTCACCATGTTGACCAGGCTGGTCTCAAACTCCTGACCTCAGGTGATCCACCTGTCTTGGCCTCACAAAGTCCTGGGATTACAGGTGTGAGTCATCACACCCCAGAACCCCCTTTTTATAGATTACCTCAGGAAATGTGGGCCAAATAAGACCCACTTTGGAAAATCATTATGGCCAACACTTGGAGTTTTTTCTTTTTTTTTTTTTGAGACAGAATCTCGCTCTGTTGTCCAGGCTGGAATGCAGTGGTGTCATCTTGGCTCATTGCAACCCCCGCCTTCTGGCTTCAAGTGATTCTCCTGCTTCAGCCTCCTGAGTAGTTGGGATTACAGGCACCTGCCACCACTTCCGGCTAATTTTTATTAGAGATGGGGTTTCACCATGTTGAACTCCTGACCTCAGATGATTCACCTGCCTTGGCCTCCCAAAGACTTGGATTCTTGATGGCCCATTTGGCCGCACACTGGGTTGGAGCTAGAGCTATTTTCAGAGGAAAAACACTGTCTTCTCTATGGACAGGAGTGACTGTCCATTTGGGTGCAAGCCCTGGTTTACCATGCTCCCTAAGCTGGGTATTATTTATTTCCTTAGTATTTCCTTAGGGTTTATTTGTCCACTCCTGGCCACAGTAGAAAGCTGAGTCTACATCCTCTGATTATAGTTAAGGAGCTGAAACAGGACTTTTAGCAGGACTGAATGCAGTAATCCACAGACCACTCTCAGCATGGTGCTTGGCATTTGGGAAGCATTCAACAAATGGTGGCTGCCGTGTGCTCTGCCTGTACTGCTCCAGACCCTTGATGTGCCCTCACTCAGGTTAAATAAAAGGCTAAAACTTGCCTCCAGACTCGGTGAATTTCATGGCTCCCTACCATGGATTCTGAGATCCGGCCAATGTCTCAGGGATCTAGGCTGCATGGGAGACCCAGAGACTCTTGCATAGGTATCAGCCCATGACAACCCTTGTCCCCTGCCTGGACTCTTGGGCATTGGGAGTCGGGGAGGGGGGTCTGAGCCACCCTCCAGTTCTATCTTCTGGAGGCACCCTGTCTGTTGTGTCCCCAAGCAGTTAGCTCTGCTCTGCCTGGCCCAGCCCATGCTGCCTGGAAACCCTAGTGATCTGAGCCCCAAACAGTCCCCCACCCCAGATACCTGTTCCCCCATCATCCAGCAGAAGTAAGGAAAAGGAGAGAAGTTGTCGCAGGAATATCTGGAAATGGGCATCAACGTCAACTCTTGCACCAGGGACCAAAAGCTCAAACTGGTGAAAACAAAAGCGCTTTTGTCCCCCAGGGGCTGGTGACCATGGTCACCTCCTGGCCAAGGAGCAGCAAGCTTCACAGAACACTCCTTACTCCGGCCTGCACCAGGGACAGGGCCCTCCTTGAAGCTGGGGAGCTGACATTTCCAAGAGAGGGATGGTGGGGGAGATAGGGCCGCAGCTGGGCCCCCGACCCCCTGCTGTCCCTAGCTTGGAGCCAGGGCCGGAAGGACCACTTCCAATGGTGACTCAGCCTTTGTCCTTGGACAGCCCGGCTGCGTGGGGCCAGGCAGGGTCTCTGCAGCTGGCTGAGTTTGCTTCCGCAGTTCTCAATCCTGGGTTTTTTTCCCACTGACCCCTAACTTTTTATTTTGGAAGTTTTCAAATTTACAAAGTTGAAAGAATAGTCTAGTTATTACCCCTGAAATCTACATCTAGATTCAGCATTTGTTAACATTTGCCATCTTTGCTCTCTCTCTTTTGTGGTATAGGATTTGAAAATGGGTTGTAGGCATCATGATTCTTATCCCTAAATAATTCTCATGCGTCTCCTAAGAATAAAGACATTCTTCTTCATATCCACAATCCATTATTGCATGTGAGAAAATTAACAGTAATTCCATAATATCAGTTAATTTCCAGTTACATCTATATTTCCCAATTGTCCTAAAATGCTTTTTATAGCTGTTTTTTTTTTTAAAATTGAACTAGAACACAATTACGGCATATGATTTTATGCTTTGCATTTTTGTCTTTCAAAATCTAGAATCCCAGCACTATGGGAGGCTGAGATGGGAGGATTGCTTGAGGCCAGGGGTTCAAGACCAGACTGGGCAACATAGTGAGACCCACCCATCTCTAAAGTCAGGTGTAGTGACACACACCTGTAGTCCCAGCTACTCAGGAGATTGAGGCAGGAGGATTGCTTGAGACTAGGAATTAGAGACTGCAGTGAGCTCTGATTGTGCCACTGCACTCCAGACTGGGCAACTAAGTAAGCTCCTGTAGCTAGGAGGAAAAAAAGCAAATACAATCTAGAATAGCCCTTTAACCATTTTTTTCTCTTATCACATTAGCTTTTTGAAGAGTCTAGGCCAGTTTCCTTGCACAGTAGAAGTTTCTACACACTGGATTTGTCTGATTGTTTCTATGTGATGTCATTTAGCTTGTTTCTCCATCTTTGTTTTTTTCCTGTAAACTAGGCGTTCATCCTAGATGCTTAATTACATTCAAATTAAACTGTTGACAAGAATATGTCCCTCGTGCTGTGCGCATCATATTGCAACACGTCACGAATGTATCCCAGTTCCTTTGAACTTTTCTTGGCGTTCAACTTGAAAGCATGAAATAAGGTTAGATGATCACCTATCATATGCCAAGTACTTTGCAGAGCTTCTTCTCTGGACTTACAAAACCATTTGGAGGAGAGGAGATTGGCCTCCTTCGTTTATAGATGAAGAGGTAAGGCACAGAGGTGGCAGGGGCAGGGAAGGAAATGAACAGGAGGTTGGTCTTGAACTCCGAGGCTCAAGTGATCCACCACACTCGGCCCAAAGACTTGCTTCAGCGACGTCATAGTGCCTCCCTGGGAGACACTGGGAGGACTTTCACTTCATCCATTCCCATCGCCTTGATATCTTGATATCATCTTCATCTTGTCACTTGGGACTCTGATATCAGCCTCCTCGAGGGTCTCCAGCTGCTGCTTTCACCATTTCTAGTCTATCTTCCACCCCACGGCCAGAGCACTCTTTCTAAAACACCTCTGGTCAGGCCACTCCTCCTTAAACCTCTGTATCACTTAACTGTTGCTGCTTAACAAATGACTCCAAAATTGAATGCCTTAAAACAACCATGATTTTGTTCAGCTTGTGATCCTACTGGTCAGCTAGGCCAACTCCACTGATCTCTGCTGGGCTCCATCGTGTGTCTGCTGGCAGGTCAGCTGGGGAACCACTGGTGTCTGGATAACCCAGGATGGCCTGACTGACACGTTGGGTTGTTGGCAGGTTGTCAGTAATTTGGGCTGGGTCTCCGCTGGGACACCTCATTTCTTCTCCATGTGACCTCTTAGGCTTGTTTCCATGGTGGTCTCAGACTTCAAGAGCAAGAACACTTTTCAAACCTTTGTGCTGCATTTGCTAATGTCTCGTTCTGCAAAGCAAGTCACGTGGCCAACAGGTGTAGTGGGGAGACTGGGATGGACAGATTCCACCTCTTTGTGGTGAGGGGAAATTTGTAACTATTTTGCAGTCTACCACAATCTTTCCAGACTGCACAGTGCTCTCAGGATGCAGCCATACCCTCTATACCCTCTGTCACCTGTTCCCAAACTATCTTCCCAGTGTGCACCCCACACAGAGCTTGTGCTACAGTTTTCCCAGAAGCTCACCATTTTCAAAGCACCTTTCTTCTCCCATGCCTTTGCATGTGCTGCTTGCTGTTCTTTGATTGGGGTGCCTTCCCCACCCCCACATCCTGTGCCTTCTTATTTATTCTTCCAGATCCAGCTCCAATGCTACCTTTTTCTAGAAGCCTTTTCCATTTTATCTCCATCTGAGTGCGTCCTCACTTCTGGATCGCAGAGCCTTTTGCTTGCGTCTGTGCTGCTGCACTTCTTCCCCATTATCTGGGAGCACAAGCTTTGCTCATGGCTAGTAGAGCAAGAGCTGTGAGTACGGCTCTCCGTGTTCGAATCCCAGTTCCTTCATGGACAGTTTGACTTTGTGTGTATCACTACTTCTAAGATTTTGTTTTCTCATTTTTTTTTCTTTCTTTTTTTTTTTTTTTGAGACAGGGTCTCACTCTGTCACTCATGCTAGAGTGTAGTGGGGCCATCTCAGCTCACTGCAACCTCTGCCTCCTGGGCACAAGCAATCTTCCCTCCTCAGCCTCCTGAGTAGCTGGGACTATAGGTGCTTGCCACCTATAGTTTTTGTAGTTCTTGTATTTTTTGTATTTTTTTTAGACACAGGGTTTTGCCACGTTGCCCAGGCTGGTCTTGAACTCCTGAGCTCAAGCGATCTCTCCACCTTGGCCTTCCAAAGTGCTTGTATTACAGGTTTGAGCCACCGCCCCTGGCCTCAGTTTTCTTAATTCTAAGAAAAGAGGGACAATAAAAGCCCTTACTTTGTAAGGTTGTTTTGTGAAACCAGTGGTGCTCCTGTGAAGTGCTCTGCAGGCTGAATGTGAGCTCCCAGGAGACTGTAAGCACTTTGTGAGCCAAGCTATGTTGGCTAAATCTCCTCCCAAGAGGGGAAGATTTAGAACACTCCTCATGTGATCTACGTCCACATGGCTTGACGTAGAACAGGTCCAGGCTGGAGATGCTCAGTGATCATTTTCGTGAATTGACATCTCCCCCAAATGACAATGTGTCCCCGCAGATGCAGCAGACATAGGGCTTGCCTGGTTTTAAGCTTTTCCTCGGCACCCCTCAGTGTGGGACAAGACTTGGCTGGGCCCACAGCCAGCAAGGAAGTGGATGCTAATAACATCATTATATGCTGAATAATTAACTGTCATTTAAATATTCATATGTTGTTGGGGGCAAGGCCTTTTATCAGCATCTGGGGACCTGTCGGCAGAGGAAGGCGATAGATGTCGGCAAGGCTGACTTTGCCTGTGAAGGGCGATCTAGGGTCCAGAGAGAGCCTTAGAGTGGCCACCAGACAGTAAGCTAATATATAACTGCAATATTCTCACGTGATAAACTGCAATTTCATAAATGCTTGATGCATATGTGCAAGCCTAAAACAATATTGGAAGCATTAATTTCATTTGACTAATGCTTATCTATATTTTATTCTGTTCCATTTTTAAAGAACTCTCTCTTCTTTCATGCAAAGGGAGGTGGGGCCGGAGACCTGCAGAAGGGCTGGAGGAAAAGGGCCTGGAGGTTCTTACTGTCTGTCTGCTGAGCTGCAGGTGCCACTTGGGGCCTGTCTGGTGGGCTGTTCCTGAGCCTAGGAGCCCTGCCTTAGGGAGTTCTGATTTTGGTTCCTTTTGGGAGAAGAACTCAGGCTCTTGTTGGGGTCAGGGGAGAGCAGCACGGCATCTAGTTCCTGGCCAGTTGGCTGAAGCTGCTGTCAATTCCTCAATTGTTTCTGCAGGGGTGAGCCTGGAAGGGAGGCCCTAGTGACCCAGCAGGGAGAGGTTTGGGAAGGTAGGTACTGTTACAAAGTAACTACCCCATGGTGGTGAAGTGGGTGGAGGAGGAAGAGGACAGGGAAGGGGAGAAAGAAAGTTAAGGGAGAAGGACAAGGGGCTGGAGGAGGTTGGAAAAAGGAGAGAAGAAGAGAAAGGCAAGAAAGAGATGAAGGCGCCTGAAGGGGCTTGTGCCGAAGGAGATGGCCAGCTTGGAGGGAGCAGAGCAGATTGGTGTGGTGATTGAGAGCAAGTGTTCTGGAACTGGACAGTCCTGGACTTGAGTTTTAGCTGTGCCTCTAACTAGCTCTGTGACCTTGGGCAAGGATCCCACCTTTCCCAAATGCTAGTTTCCCATTTGTCAAATGGGAAAAACTATAATACTTCACTGATGTATTAATTGTACATTTCTGTATAAATTTGAACAAATGACCACAAACGTAGTGGCTTTAAACAACACACATGTCTCAGAGTTTCTGTGAGTTAGCGGTTTTGGCAAGGCTTGATTAGATCCTCCTCTGAGGATCTCAGAGAGCAAGGGGTCAGCTGAGATGCATTCTCATCTGGAGGACTGACTGGGGAAGGATCTGCTTCCAAGCTCACTCAGATTGTTGACAGGATTCACTTCCCTGCAGTTGTAGGACTGAAGGCTCTGGCTCTTGCTGGTTGCAGGAGGTAGCCTGCAAATCCTAGTTCCACAGTTCCTTGCCATGCCCGCTCCTCCTACATTGCTACTTATGTCATTCAGCCAGCAGGGACAGCCTCTATCTTTAGTCTGGTCAGATGGTCTTATATAATGGAATGTAATAATGGGAGAGACAGCCCGTTACCTTTGCCATATCCTATTAGTTAGAAGCATGAACACCAGGAAGCTGGAGACATGGGGTTTACCTTCAGGCCTGTCTGCCGTATCTGAAGATGACATCCTGTAACTACTCAGCACTGGGCAATGTTCTAGGTGCTGTATCCTACCTTATTTAATCTTCAGAACAACCCCATGATGTGCCATAATTATTGCCACTGTACTGATGAAGAAATGACAGTCCAAGAACTTAAGTAACAGCCATGCACTTAGTAGCAGGTAGAGTTTGGACTCGAATCAGGTACTTTGGCAACAGTGCCCAGACTCTTAGCCACCATGCAATCCAGCCTCCCAGGGCGGCTTGTGAAGATAAACCACATAAGATGCTGAATACAGGTCTTGGTACAAGATCTAATAAACATTGCTCCAAAATAACCCATTTGTGACTTGGCCTCCTTTGGTAGCCTCCGAGCGCTCCCTGTACCCCTGCGGTGGCCACATCTGCAAACCCTTCACATTCCCAGGATCACCAAAGCCAAGCCCAGAGCATTGGAGAGCAAAAAGGGAGCATGGAGGAATGAGATTGTGTGTGTTCTTCCCCTCACCTGGAACACTTCCAGCCCAAATCTACTCACCTCCCTGGCCTCCACGTAAATGTCACTTGTTCCTTCTTGCTACTGTAACAAATCACCACAACTTTAGTGGCTTAAGACAATACAAATTTATTATCTTACAGTCCCAGGGGGCAGAAGTCTGAGATGGGTCTCGCTGGGCTAAAGTCAAGGTGTCAGCAGGGCTGTGTTTACGTCTAGAAGATCTAGGGGACAGCTGGGCAAAATGGCTCATGCCAGTAATCCCAACACTTTGAGAAGCCAAATCAGGAGGATCACCTGACGTCAGGAGTTTGAGACCAGCAGGGCCAACATGGTGAAATCCCATCTCGACTAAAAATACAAAAAGTAGATGCGTGTGGTGACGCACACCTGTAATCCCTGCTGCTTGGGAGGCTGAGGCAGGAGAATTGATTGAACCTGGGAGGCGGAGGTTGCAGTGAGCTGAGATCGCGCCACTATACTCCAGCCTGGGTGACAGAGCGAGACTCCATCTGAAAAAAAAAAAAGATCTAGGGGAGAATGTGCCTTTTTGCATTTCCACTTTCTGGAAGCTACCTGCATTCCTCGGCTTATGGTGCCTTCCTGCATCTGCACAGTTGGTAATGGCTAGTCGAGTCTTTCTCACATCCTGTCACTTTGACACTGGCCCCTCTTCTGCTCTCTGATTCTACTTTTAAGGACCCATGTGATTACATTGGGACCTCTCAGATCATCCAGGATAATCTCCCTATTTTAAAGTCAGCTGATTAGTAACCTTAATTCTGTCCGCAACCTTGATTCCTCATTTGCAGCATAACGTAACATATTCTCGGTTTTGGGATTTAGGATCTGGACTTCTTCAGGGGCAGTTCTTGGCCCAGCACACTTCCACAGGGGATCTGGGGCTCTGTGACATCCTCTACTTATCCTACTTATCCTATTACCACCTTAGACCTCTTCCAGGGGTTTCAAACTCACATTAGGGGCCAGGAGCAAATGCAAATTAATCCTATGAGTGTAGGGTAATAAGGAGTAGTGGCATGGTGACAAAAGAAAAGCCCTTCCACATTCAAAAATTTTAAAGCACCGCGTTGGCCAGATTCAGCCTACAGACTGCTGGTTTGCTCCTTGGGGTCCTGTTAGACTCTGGCCACCCTGTGAGCTGAAGCTGGGGCTGCAGAGAGGCTAGCACCTTAGGGCGAGGTAGTCAGAGGTGCATTCCTGGGCAACCCAGTCAGGAAAGGCTCTCCTGCCTCCAGGCTAAAGGTGCTTGTACTGGGCCATATGCCAAATGCCCTCTTAGTTGGGTACCCTGTGCAGGGCACAACCCATGCATTGTCCATGGCTCCATCCCTAGTGTCTCACCTGGTGTGTGACACATAGCGTGCATGTGGACTCAATACTTGTTGGATGTGTAATTGAATAAAATCCACTGCCTTCTCACTCACTCTTTACCCTGCTCAGGGATGTGTGACCTCCTTCAAAAGAACTCAGCTTCTCTTGACAGGCGCTGTGGATGTGTGCCTGTGTGTGCATGTGTATCAGTCACAGGCTTCAGTGACTTGGAACCCAAAGTCTTTGAGCCTTTGCAGGAAATCACCGTGGCTTGTGACCAAAAGGCTGGGACCCGGGGCTGACCGACTGAGGGGGTTCCAGCCTGCCCTTGCCGCTGCTCCAGCCACTTCCTTCCCACTTTCTCCCTACCACCCCCCTTGAATTCAAGATTCCCCGGAGGTCGAGCCTGGTGTAATTACAAGGTATCTGCTGCCTCCCCATAAATCTAATAGACTTTTTGGCCTTGTCAGATTAAAACTTACCTATCAACCCGCCGCAGTCCTCTAGATCTCCCTAAATCTGTACTTGGGAGAGAATTTATGGCCAGGAATTGCATTTTGCAAAATGATTAAAGTTGCCAAACAGCCATAAAAAGTTGCAGGAGGAGATATGGTTTTTTTGAAAGTCTGCTTAATTTATAAGGGGTGGAAGGTTTATTGTCATTTAGAGTCCACAGCGAGGCAGCGATGGGGCATTCGGCGGCAGCTGTGCACAGCTGCTCTCGCTTTATGCCTTTTACATGTTTTTAAATTGCCCTGTTTGAATCTGGCCTTCTGCAGCAGCAGAAACGCCCCAGTTTGCAGGAGAGAGGCTGTTCCTCCTGCCCTCTGTTGTTCGGCCGCCACCCCTCCCCAAACCCTGGGCCCCAGATCCCTGCCTCACCCCCAGGCTCACCTTCCAGAAGCTTTTCTGGCTGATGTCTCCACATGCTGACTCCTCCATCCCATTCTATGGTCCTCTGCTGTCCCCTCTGAAACGTTAACAAGCACTCACATGCGGAAAGGCTTTTAAGTTTATAGGCGATTTCACGTGTCGTATCTTAGTACTTATCACTCTGGATTAAATGATTAAATGAGATAAAACATGTAAAGCTCTAAACACAAGGCTGCTACCTAGTGAGCTAATAAATAGAATTAGGGCTCCCATTTATTGACCACTTACGAGGTGCCAGGACCTCTACTCTAAGCATCACATGCATTAATTCATATAATCTTGCCTGCCACTCTCTGAGGTAGCTGTTAATTGTGTCTGTGTTTAGGGAAGCTTAAAGAACTGAACCACGCAGTCAATGTTCAATGAATATTAGTAGCTGCAATTAATATTATTAGGGCAGGAGTCTCTTCTGTTCTTCTTCCACACTGGCACATAGTAGGCACTCAACAGGAACTGCTGAATGCAAGCAGGCGACACTGCTGTCATTACCTAGTGACCCTCATCCCCTGTGGGTACAAGGATCAGACCTCAGTCACCTTAAGTCTAAACTAGTACTAGACACATAATAGGTCTATACATATTTGAAAAATGATTGGAGCCAGGTATGGTGGTGCACACCTGCAGTCCCAGCTACTCGGGAGGATGAAGTGGGAGGATCACTTGAACGTAGGAGTTCGAGGCTGCAGTGAGCTGTGACTGCGCCACTGCACTCCAATCTGGGTAAGACAGTGAGATTTCATTTCCTAAAAAAAAAAAAAAAAAAAAAGGAAAGAAAGATGATTCAATAAATCAATCCTCATAGCAATCCTACGAGGATGGTTTTGGGAATTCCATCTTACAGAGGAGGAATAGGAAGCTGAGAGGGAGTATAACATCTGCTAAAATCACAGCTATAATTATAATGGCTGAGCCACGATTTGGATTCCAAGTCCAGTGGGTTTTTTCCCACCTCAGCCCAGCTGACCACCTGTTAGGCATTTGAGGGTAGATTCCGAAATTTTTCTTCTTCATCATGACAATTTGTAATATTTATTGAATGCCTATTACTCACCAGCTACAGATACTATCTGAAATCATGCTGACAATGTACTTGCTTGATGTATATCCTTTTCGTCATTGTGTAGATGTGGAAACTGAGACTCAAAGACCTTGAGCTGCAATTTGATGAGCTGAAACTTAAGCCCAGGTGCCTGTGATTCCAGAGGCAGGTAGTTACGATAAAGGTTGGTGATTGCTATAATGAGGGAAGATCTCCAAACTCAGCCTGGCAAAGGCAGCCAGGAGTGGAGAACTGTCAGGGAAGGCTTCCTAGAGAAAGTGGCTTCTAAGCTGACATTTGAAGGATGAGTAGGGATTTGTCAGATAAATGATAGGGGATTATGTTCTAGGCAGAGGGAACAGCAGGAAGGCAAAAAAGGCAAGGCTGATTGAAGGATGTGACTGTTGAGCCTGGCCAGAGGCAGTCTTGGATTCCCTCTGGCCTCAGTCTCAATCTCCACCTCCCTGGGGTGCAGAGATACTCAAGGTGGGAGAGGGACCCATAGGCTGTGGGCTGGGCTGCTTTCCATATTTTCATCAGCTCTGCCCTCACTCCTCCATCTTTCCTCCAGGCCCAGGCCCAGGCCCACTCGCCTCCTGTGAGGATCAGGGAAGTCCAGTGCTGCCTGCTGCTGGCCTGTGATGGATGAAGTGGCCCTCATGGACTTGGTCCAGTCCTTTCAAACTCAACTCTGTCCCTTCATGCATATGTTATGGCTTTCTTCTCTCCTCCCCACAGCCTGGGCATGGCAGGTGAAGGAGCCTCCTCCTCTGCTTTCCCTGCTTCTCAAATGTTCTAAGCCTTGGGGGAAGCCCAAAGACTTCTCCAGGCTCTTCCTTCACCCATTCAACACATACTTTCTGAGCATCTGGTTTGTTCTGGGTTTTGTCGCAGGGGTTGTGAACACAGCAGGCCAGGTTGTTGTCTGCATGGAGGCGATCATGAACAAACACATACTCAAGAAGATAGTAGAGAATGGCATGTGTTTCGATGTTAGTAAAGCAAGTGGGTATGATTGGAAGTGACTGGGGATGCGAGAGGGGCTGTTTTGCTAACATGTAGGGAAATCCACTCCATAGCGGGGGCATTCAAACCAAGATTTCAATGAGGACAGGCCACTCAGAGGAAGATCTAGAAGAAGAATATTCCACACCAGGGGAGCAACAAGTGCAAAGGTCTCAAGGTTGGAATGAACTTTCCCAACTCAAGGAGGAGAAATGAGGCTGGAGCTTGGAGACGGGGGCAAAGTTGGATAGGGATCAGATTGCGCAGGAGCTTGGAGACAATGGTCAGACTTCAGATTTTACCGTAAGTGCAACCACAGGTCTTGGGGGCTCGGACGGGGAGAAATGTGATCTGGTTTACACTGCAAAGGATCACGCTGCTTTCCGTGTTGAGAACAGATTAGGTGATCGAGAATTCTGACAGCCACAAATCCCAACCCATGCCAAACTCCTCCAGATACACCGCACCCCATCATACCTCTAGGTCCTTGCACCTGCAATCCCCTCTGCCAGGAATGCCTTTCTTCTTACTTTCTAGAACATTCCTGTTCACTCTTCAGGACCCAGCCCCTAGGCACTTTCCTGATGGGTCCTCGCCCTCACCTACAGGAAGGGTAAGTTCTCATTGTCATTACCCAATTCCAGCCGTGAGCAGACTCAGCCTGTTTCTGGGTCCCTCCCTCGACTAGACCAGGAGCTCCTCAGACATCAGGATTGTAGTTGACTTGGCTCTCAGAGCCCAGGACTCAGCTCAGCCGGACCCAGCCTGGGTGCTTGCCAATGGAACAAATGCTTTCTGGGTGGGCATGAACTCACTGAGTGCCCAAGTCATTGACAGAAGCACAAGGTTAGCAAGCAGCCTTTGTTTAAACAAATAATAAGATTAGAAGTACAATAACATAATACTTAATGAGCACTTAATTTGAATCCACACTTACTAGGAATCTTGGCCTCTGGAGGCTGAGTTTCCAAGTGTTTACTAAAAGCAGCAATAGTCTGTGATCGTTAAAATTTGAAGAGTTCTTTCTTAAGGACTGTTCTCTTGTTACCTTGAGACTAGGAATGTTTGTTAAAAAAGAATAACATTTGTTATAATACTTCTTGTAAATACTTGTGTTGGAAAGAATACATTTGTTAAAATACTTCCTGAATTTCTGTAAATCCTGGTGTGTGTTTGCATGCAGTTGTAAACCTGTGTTTGTCACAGGGTGCTGCGCACGCTCTCTGATATTTTTCTAATTCAGTTACCAATATAGAAGAACTGTGCATCGTCTTAGTAAGCTAAGAATATTTAAAAGCTATCTTCCTTGTTCATGATCCATGCGAGTAAAAATTAAAGAATTTTGAAACAAGGCAGGGTCTCGTTCTCTACCAACTGTAAGCTTGGTGAGGGCAAGGAAGGTAACGGGGTCCTCACTCACCGAGGCTTCCCTAGCATGGGGTCTGCCTGAAGCAGCAGATGCTTGTTGATGGAGGTATGCACCAGCCTTTGGCAGGTACAGGCCAGGATTCCCTCCACCAAACTCAACTGCACCTCCTCCCAGCATGAGAGTGTGTGGCTGGGCTTGAGGCCTGCCAGTTGATTTCTCGGTGTTGGGAGGGATCTAGTCCACACCCAGCCTGTCCTGGCTGCTGTGCTATGAATGTCCTCACATCAGGCAGCCCTATGAGCATGGCACAGATGGAGCCATGGCTGTAGGGCCTGGTAGCCTCTGAGGCAACGCTAAACACCGCATCCCAAGATCTGCACACTTGATCACCGGGATGCCCAGTGTTGAGATACGGGGGAGACAACTGGATCGTTGAAGTGTGGAGTTTTCACTCAACTGTTTGGCAAAGACTCTAGGACCCTGGATACGTTGTTTAGCTTCTTTGGGCCTCAGTTTCCTCATCTATAAAATGGGCATCGGTTGGGCACAGTGGCTCACGCTTGTAATCCTAGCACTTTGGGAGGCCGAGGTGGGTGGACCACCTGAGGTCAGGAGTTTGAGACCAGCCTGGCCAACATGGTGAAACCCTGTCTCTACTAAAAATACAAAAATTAGCTGGATGTGGTGGCACATGACTGTAATCCCAGCTACTCGGGAGGCTGAGGAAGGAGAATCGCTTGAACCCGGGAGGTGGAGGTTGCAGTGAGCTGAGATCGAGCCACTGCACTCCAGACTGGGCAACAGAGTGAGAGGCTGTCTCAAAAAAAAGAAAAAGAAAAAGAGCATGGGCTAGGCTGAGCAAGAAACAGCGAAAACAGTTACACTCACTTTGCACAGTCCCACCAAAGAGCTGTGGCATCTTTCTGCGTAATCCAGTGAAGCGGCTGTTTTGGATCTGATAAGACCCCAGCTTGAAACCCTCCACCAGCAAAGTGGAGGACGGCATTGTTGTCCATCATAAAAATCAATGGTTCTTTTGCTAAGTGGTCAATATTTATTTGGCTTTAGCATTGTTTAATTCAATGCATCAATTAAAGATAGTGTAATGTCTGCTCTGGTCTTCAGCCTCAGCTTCTGTGTGTCGTTACCTCATCTGTTTGAGATCACTCACGTCCTTACGTCTCTGCTCCTTTGTCCCCTTGCATAACTCAAGGACAGGAGTAATTGACGTGAAACTTTTAAAAATTAATTTCGCTGCATATGTCACTGAGGGAGAGTGCAAGTCCTCCCAGCCATTTATAACGTCACGGTGATTGGTCCTGACAAAACAATACCTTAAAAACTCACCAAAGTAAATTATGGCCCGAGCAAATGGCTGCTCCGCGGCAGGGCCGGAGGCTTGGAGGAGAGCCAGGCAAAAACAAAGTAATGTGCTTTTGATATTAATAACAGAGATGATATTGATCTGCAAGCTAGTGTCACTTCTCCACTCTGGCGAGGAGATTGCTCCCGGCATTTAGTCCACTGAAAGCCACTTTCCATTCAGACCATTTAATTTTGTGAGTCTTTAATTATGTGAAATGGAGCCTAGTTAAAGGGCCAGGTCTCAGTTTTGCCAGGCAGAGATGCGGGCTGTGATTCAGGAAGCTGTCAGAAATGAATATAACTCAATTCTTAGATCTGCAAATGCAGTTGTCTTTCTAAATGTTTATTTCATCCCTGCACTTCCCTGGCCTGGTGCCACCGTGCATCAGGACAGACACAGACTCTGATTACAGGATCGCATTTTTCAAAGACCTGAAGTTAATGTGCCTGTTTTCTGCATAATAAAAGTCATAACTCACAGGGACCTCCAATGCCTCTGCCCTGAAAGGGGGCCTGGGCAGACTGCAGGAGGGCTGAGCATTCCAACCTGGATAGCGTGCCCTACACCTGGCCCAGTTTTGGACATTCAGTCTCCCTGAGGAGCTGTGACAGAACATGCTGGCAGACCACAAGTCAGACCACAGGCCAGCCCACGGGGCAGATTACAGATCAGAGGTTCATGAGACAGATTGGGAAGAAACCCACATATCAGACCGCAGTGATGTTCATGGCTCCCGATTTAGGCTTCAGGGAACATCATCACCACAGCGCTATACCTTGGGTTTATCTAAATATCCTTCCTTGGGTCAGATCCAGTCAAAGTCTCTTTCTCCCTTCCTCTTGTGCACGTTGCCCTGCCCCTGTGTGTCCCTGTGTTCCACAAACCCACCCTTTCATCTATGTGTATATTTGCACGCATACTCGCAAGCTCACACACGATCCAAAATCATTACCGGTCTCTGCTTTACAATTGTTCCTCACGTTGGCTGCTGTGTCCTCTTTCCGTATAAAATCTCTCCTGACTGTGACTAAAGGCTCTCTTGTTGACACGCATTTTCAGAGTTTAGAGTTCAGCCTGCCGGAGCTGTCCTGCTGTTCTAGTTGACGCTGTGTGTGTGGTGTTCCATGATAGGACCTGCCTGGAGGTATACAGGCTACCTCTGCCTTCTTCTGTCCTGCAACACTCTCCAATTGCCTGGGCCCTCAAGACTTTCTTACAAAGAGGGGTCAGTACAGAATAGCGTGTCTCAAAACTCGGCTTTCTGACAACTCCTCTCCAGCCGAGGATTGAGACCTAAAATAATTAGAACCGCAAAGATAAAATGCTGTAGCATCTCCACACTTTACTCACAGGAGGATGCACCAGAACCTTGCTCAGAGTCCCTTTCTCTTACTTTATGAGTAGTTTTGACAGTTTTCATTATCATAGTAAGCCTACAGAGGATTTAGAAGTAGAAAAAAGAGATGGAGAGTGGCTTCTAGAAGTAAAAATACCCAGAGCAGCAGCTGAAAGAGAGGGAAGAGAGAACTCTAACAGCAGACAAAATAACTCAATATGAGAGGCCTTCAAAAACTTCATGAAAATGTGTATGAAGAAAACACTAGGCCTTGTGTGGCAGCTCCCACCTTTAATCCTAGGACTTTGGGAGGCTAGGGTAGGTGGATCGCTTGAGCCCAGGAGTTTAAGACCAGGCGGGGCAACATAGCAAAACCCCATCTCTACAAAAAATAGAAAAAATTAGCTCAGTGTGGAGGCAGGAGCCTATAGTTTCCGTGACTCAGGAGGCTGAGGTGGGAGGATTACCTGAGTCCAGAAGGTTGAGGCTGCAGTGAGCCATGATTGTGCCACTGCACTCTGGTCTGGGTGACAGAGTGAGACCCTGTCTTAAAAAAAAATATGAAAAAGGAAAAAAAAATGAAAAAAACTATAGATGGATTTCAAAATCTTTTTGCACCAAAATAAACCCGCACTAACTTGTTATAACATGTCTGAATAAGATCTATTTTGAGGCACTAAGAAGGATAAGACATCAGTTTGAAAAGAGCCCCTATCAAAGCAACATGAATTTTGCTAAAATTGAAGCAAGAACAAACACCAAATTTATGGTGAAGATGGGGTGGAAGAACGGTGAAATCATTAATGCCTTACAAAAAGTTTATGGAGACAATGCCCCAAAGAAATCAACAGTTTACAAATGGGCAACTGGTTTTAAGAAGAGATGGGATGATGTTGAAGATGAAGCCCTCAGCTGCAGACCATCCACATCAATTTATGAGGAAAGCATGAATCTTGTTCACGCCCTAATTGAAGATGACCAGTGATTAACAGCAGAAACAACAGCCAACACCATAGACGTCTTAATTAGTTCAGCCTACACAATTCTGCCTAAAAAATTTAAGTTGAGCAAATAGTCCACTTGGTGAGTTCCAAAACCATTGTATTCAGATCAGCTGCAGACAAGAGCAGAGCTTTCAATGGGAATTTTAAACAAATGGGATGAAGATCCTGAAGCATTTCTTTGAAGAATTGTAACAGGAGATGAAACATGGCCTTACCAGTACAATCCTGAAGACAAAGCACAATCAAAGCAATGGCTACCAAGAGGTGGAAGGGGTCCAGTCAAAAGCAGGGTCATGGCAACAGTTTTTCATGATGCTCAAAAGTATTTTCCTTGTTGAGTTTCTGAAGGGCCAAATAATGATAACATCTGCTTATTACGAAAGTGTTTTGAGAAAGATAGCCAAAGCTTTAGCAGAAAAATGCCTGGGAAAGCTTCATCAGAGTCCTTCTCCACTGCAGTAACAGTCCTGCTCATTCCTTTTGTCAAACAGGGGCAATTTGGCAAGAGTTTCAGTGGGAAATCATTAGGCTTCCACCTTACAGTCCTGATTTGGCTTCTTCTGACTGCTTTTGGCTTCCTCGTCTTACAAATCTGTAAGGGGTACCCATTTTTCTTCAGTTAATAATGTAAAAAAGATTGTATTGACATGGTCAAATTCCCAGAACCTGTAGTTCTTTAGAGATGGATTAAATGGCTGGCATCATTGCTTACAAAAGTACTTTGACCTCAATGAAGGTTATGTTCAGAAATAAAGTTTATATTTTTTATTTTTATCTTTTAATTTCATGTTTCCATAAACCTTTTGAAGTCTTCTTATCCAGGGAGGTTTTTCTTTTTCTTTTTCTTTTTCTTTTTCTTTTTTTTTTTTTTTTGAGATGGAGTCTCTCACTGTCACCCAGACTGGAGTGCAGTGGCATGATCTTGGCTCACTGCAACCTCTGCCTCCTGGGTTCAAGCAATTCTCCTGCCTCAGCCTCCTGGATAGCTTGAAGTACAGGCACACACCACCATGCCCAGCTAATTTTTTTCATTTTAGTAGAGATGGGGTTTCACCATGTTTCCCAGGCTGATTGTGAACTCCTGAGCTCAGGCAATCCACCTGCCTTGGCCTCCCAAAGTGCTGGGATTACAGGCATGAGCCACCGTGCCCGGCTAGGAGTTTTCAAAGTATGTCTGCAAAACATCCCTATAGGGGAATATAAGGGAAAGGGGGTTGCTTTGTGTAGCAGAATAGCAGACTGAGACTGGTTACTTATGAACCACAAAAGTTTATTTTGTGGCTCACAGTTCTGGAGGCTGGGAAATCCAAGAGCACGGCACTGGGATCTGGCAAGGGCCTTTGTGCTGCGTCATCCCATGGCAGAAGGTGGAAGGGCAAGAGGGTGTGAAAGCAAGAGGGCAAGAGGGGGCAGACTCATTTTTATAAGAAAGCCACTCTCACAATAATGATCTAATCAGCTTTTGTTAGGCCGCACTTCCTGACACTGTTGCATTTGAGATTAAGCTTCCAACACGTGAACGTTGTGGGGACACATCGTAACTATAGCAGGGATACACACTCAAATATGTTTAGGAAATGCGGGGTTAAAGAAAGCCAGACGGTCCTTAGCTGCAGGAGATTTTGGGGCTCTTAATATGCTAATATACGCTATGTATCTATAAGGGCAGAGGAATAAAATTCAAATTTTCTCAAATTTATTTACCCAAAAATATTTTTTCTCCTCTGGTCCCCACTCAAGAGGATTTTGAGAGTTTAGTATTCAGCTGAACACAGTCGGAGAAATACTGATATACCACGACTCATGTTTGTACTGGCAACCGT
The DNA here is from genome assembly GCA_963573385.1 of Cacajao melanocephalus. Taxonomy (NCBI): domain Eukaryota; kingdom Metazoa; phylum Chordata; class Mammalia; order Primates; family Pitheciidae; genus Cacajao; species Cacajao melanocephalus. The sequence goes on from CAUYLG010008778.1 coordinate 22,016, forward strand.
AGTGGACACCATCTGTTTTTGGCAGCCATTGGCTCTCCTTGCAGAAACAGCCCTCCCCAATTTTTTTAGTACGTGATGTAGTTGGGAGTTTATTCCTCGACTTCAGCAGTGAGCACATAACCCGTGCTAAGCCGCTCATGACACTGCATCCCCTGGGCCACAATACTTGGTGGATAGGTACATGGTTTGATCACAGCCATGGAGATGCTATGGGTCTTTGAAGGGAATTCTGGATAAGAGACAGTTGGACTCAAAGGCAAAGGATGTGAGGCTCAGAGCTGTGGCAGCCATTTTGCCAACACCTAGAGTCCAAGAAGGAGTCAACTTGGAAGAGATCAGGGTTGTGAGGTGAAGATAAACTGGGTCTGTCTTTTGAAAAGATCAGTTTGGGTGCTGCGTGGAAATTAGGATTGGTAGCGGGGTCTAGCATTGAGATCAATTAGTCAGCAAGTACTGGGAAGTGATGAGAATGGCTTGAATTAGAGAGGAGAAAGCAGAAATGGTGAGGGCTCTTTAGGAGGTAATAATCACTTGGGGAATGATTGGAGGGGATGAAGAAGCAGGAGAGAAAGATGACGGCTTCCAGGTTTCTGACTTGCAAAACCAGATAGATGGTGGTGATATCTGAAAGGGGACCAGGTTTGTTTTGGGAAAATGGAGTGTGAGGGAGGCCATCAGTTCATTTTGGTTGTATTTGATTTCAAGTGTGGTTGGGAACTCTAAGTGTTGAGTAGGATTTTGACTTGAGGTGAGAGGAGAGCCTTGGCTTGGCAATATCCATTGGGGAGACCCTGTCTTAAGGAGGGTAATGAGTTATCCATGGCAATGCCACCCAAATTCATTTCTGGGGCAGGAGGATGAAACTTCGAAGGAACTGGAAAGGAACCCTCAGAGAGGTAGAAGGAAGAGAATGTCTAAAGTAGGAAGGAATGTTCAACTCGCTGAGATGTTGAGTAAAAAGAGGATTGGAAGGTGTCCTTTGGGTTGAGAAATAAGAAGAACACTGTAGCTTTAGCCACAGCTGTTTGGTAGAATAAAGGGCAGAACTCAGATTATTGGGTGGAAGAAGGAGCAGGGAGGAGAGGAAGCAATCAGAACAACAACAATAATAGCAAACAATGGCAAATAGGAAGTGAACACTTACTGTGGGCAGGCCCTGTTGTGAGTGCTTTATGTGTATTAACTCCTTTTACCCTCGCCGTGACTCCTCGAGGTAGGTACATGTGTTTCCATTTTATAGACAAGAGGAAACAGAGGCTCAGAGAGGTTAGGTGATTTGCCTGATGTCACACAGCTGGTGAGAAATGGAACTGGAATTCAAAAGCAGGCAGTCTGGCTCCAGGGTCTGTATTCCTAGCCAATAACTTATACTGAGGGACTACATAGTGACAACTCTTTCAGGCAGTTTGGCAGTGAAGGGGAGGAGAGAAGAGGGGGAGGGGAGAGGAGAGAGACCTATAATTAGAGACCTGTAGCCAAGGAAGGTTTATCTTAAGATGGGAGAGACTTAAACGTTTAAATGTCAACAAGAAAGATCCTTTTAAGATGAAGGAGATGGATACAGAAGAGAGAGAAGAAATAATGAATAAGTGGGGTAGGAGACGATGGGCTTCAAAACACGGGAGGAGCTAGGAAGAAGGACCCCCTCCTCTCACGCAGGGGTGGGAGAGAGAATGGGTACTGATGCAGGTAGGTTTGTAGGAGAGTTCCTTTCTGATCCGATTCCATTTTCTCTGGGAAGGAGTGAGGTCACCTGATGAGAATGAGAGGGGAGGAGTGAAGCCTATGAAGTTGAAGAGTCTGGGAATGTTTGAAATAGTCTTGGAAGGCAAAAGAAGAAGCCGATGAAAAAACGCTGGAGAATCCAGGAAGCCAGTGATCATGAATCGTGTAGGTTTGTGTACAGCACGAGACAGCACAGGGTTGCGTTCATCCAAGATTGGGGTCTTGATAAACAGGCAGAGAAAAGAAAGCGGGGAGGAGAATTTGGGGTTCTGGTAGGAGTGTTAGTAAAATGATGGGCCACAGAATCTATGCCGGGATGAAAGGAGAAGCAGAGGAAGACAGCTGATAGGTTGGGAGAAAGATGAAGAGGTTGATGAAAGTCTTGAGGACGCTAAAGAAGGACCATGATGCAAGCTTGCAAAGAAGTAGAGTAGGCTGGTCAGAGAGCAGGATGCTTGAGTGATGCTGGGGGCTGCAGTTTGGATTCATGGCAAGGCTTGTGATGAGACAGAAAGCGAGCGGCTGGGGAAAGTGGGAGAGAGGGTTATTGGAGATGAGATTGAGGACCCGAGAAGCTGCATGCTTCATGGATAGTTCCTGTGGATGTCAAATTCACCCAAGATAAAGTTACAGGGTAAAAAAACTAAAAGCATAAATTAAAAGCTTAAAGTGAAAAAGAAGATCTGAGCCAAGTGCCAAAGGCTTCTGGGGGCGCCGATCATGATATCAACAACAAGGTCTACCAGCAATGAGGCAAGGGGAAAGGGTGGTAGAGCAGAATGGCTCAGCCCTCAAAGGTGCACTGTTTCCTAAAACAAAGAGGAGCAATGGAGAGTAAGATGAATACTGACCCCACCTCTGATTCTTACAGGGTACACGAGCAGACAGCAACGTCTCTGGGGGGCTGCAGGGGAGGTGGTGTCTTCAAGAAAAAGCCTGGTTCCAGTGAAGGCAGGAGATGGAGGGAATCTTTAAGGAAGGTTGTCTGGATTGCCGGCTCCAAGTAGAGTTTAGGGGTAGAGGGAGGGAGTGGGGAAGCAGGACAAGGACATAACACAACAGCATTATGAGGTTGGTGGGTGTGGAGGAAGACTAATGACCCACAGACTCACACTCTGAGCATTGATGCGGGGTCATGGGCATGGGAGGTTGGTTTTGATGTTTCTTGAAGATGGCTGCCTCCCGGCTATGTGGTCAGGGGACGTGGTTCACTCAGCTTGGGGCCCAACCACAATGCCAGCCTATGGAGCCCTTCAGGACATTGGTCAGCTGGCACTGAGTGGGCTACTCCATTTAGATAGGGCATGGGGGCTCCAGTTCACCACAGCCCCCACGTCTTTATTGTACACAACTAGATTGATATTTCGTTCTCTGCTGGGTCCCATTTCCATCATCTCCATTTTTGTGTTTGACACCTGATTGAGAGTTTAAACTCTGGATTCAGACAATCTTGAACCTGAATTTTAGCCCAGCCACTTAAAAGCCACGAGAGCCGAGGCAAAATCTCTTACTCTGTACCTCGGTTTTCTCATCAGTGAAATGGAAGCTGTAAGAGCACCTACCTCAGAGACTGTTGTGAGGATTAAATTAAGTGATGCAAATAAAGTGTTTAGCACAGTACCTGGTATATAGTGAGTGCTCAATAACAGGTAATATACATTTATTGAGCACTTACTATGTGGCGGGTTCTCTTGTAAGACTTCCCATGTAATAACTGATGTAATTCTCTTAACAACTGTATGAGGTGAATACTATTATGTTATTTCCTTACTCCCATTTGACAGATAAGGAAACTGTTGCATAGAGAGGGGAAGTGCTTTTCTTCGAGGTGAAACGACCATTAAGTTGTGAAACTGGTCAAACCCAGGCATGTTGAAGCCCCGCTCTTAACCATCATGCTGTATGGCCTCTCACTGAGCTACAAATGTCACTATCAGTAACTATGATCACACAATTATCATATAATTTTGCAAAAACTGTATTGCGAAGTTTTATTAACCAGAACTTGGAACTGGTGCCCAAACTAGGCGGGCAGTAGTGTGCAGACCCTGACACTTCCTGGACACTCTCAGCCTGCCTTTCTCTGACCACTGGTCTGAGCCCCTCTGCCTCCCAGGTGGCTCAGGTTGGGATATCTGGCTCTCCAAGAAGCCACTGGCTGTCTGACCCAGGTCTCCTGTCCATCCAGCCTAATCTCCATCGAGAGGCACAACCCCCTCTTGATATGGCCTAGGGTAGGAGTGCTTAATCACACGAACTGCCTAAGAGTCTGCCCTAGTTTGCCTTTTTCCTCCTCTCAATCTCTTTTTCTTTTTAAGACAGAGTCTCAATCTGTCGCCTAGGCTGGAGTACAGTGGTGTGATCTCGGCTCACTTCAACCTCCGCCTCCTGGGTTCAAGTGATTCTCCTGCCTCAGCCTCCCTAGTAGCTGTGACTACAGGCACCCCTGACCATGCCCAGCTAATTTTTGTATTTTTAGTAGAGATGCGGTTTCATCATATTGGCCAGGTTGGTCTTGAACTCCTGACCTGGTGATCCTCCTACCTAGGCCTCCCAAAGTGCTGGGATTACAGGCATGAGCCATGGCACCTGGCCCTGCTTCCGCCTGTGAGCCAGCTTGTGCCTGCTCCGTGGCCATGGGGGCCGGTTCCCAGGACTGGCTGCCCCACCAGACCCACAGGTTGTGGAGAAGGGCCAGCTCAGCACAAGGCAGGGGTGTCACCATCAGAAGAAGGGGGCAGGGGTGCCAGGCAGACAAAGACAGAGGGACCCTGAAAGCTGCTGCCCCTGCAGAGGGTTTGCACCTTTTAATAGCCCTTGCTACAATCCAGAAGCTCCCATTTATAGATGAGGAAACTGAGGCACAGAGTAACTTGTCAGGGGTCCCACAACTTGAAGGGGCACCAGCGGCATGCAAGCCCAGCGCTGCCTGATTCCGGACTCCATGCTTCCTGGAGCGTCTCACCCGGAGGCACTGGGGGTCACCTTGCATGGCTCACCTTGGCTTCCCCAAGACCTCTGGGTAGTTCTGTGGTTAGAGGACAGAGGCCGAGAGGCACCTGGAGGGAGGGAGACCAGGTCTCACCAGGGCCAGGGCCAGGCTGGAAGGAATCACTGGTTGGATGGTGCTCAGGGCCTTAGAGCTGTTGGAGGTGGGTTCCCTGCCCTCCCCTGGCCCTGTGTGGCCCCCAGGGCTGCGAGTCGGGGGACTGGGCACCTCCCTGGGCCTCTGGCAGGGAGCGAGCAGTGCCTGAGGCAGGAGGCAGGCAGGCATGGCGCGGTCCCTGCCCATCTGGGGAGTGCTTGGTGGCTGGCTGGAACTGAGCAGTGGACGGCGTTTGGACTCAGCAGCACGAGCCCAGCTCGGAGGCTGCGAGGCAGAGCCGTGAACGCCAACAGTCTGGAGGCAGGCTCTGGAGGGAGACAGGCTCGGGCCCATTCGCTGAGCTTGGTTCCCACGACAGCTCAGCAGACAGATGGACCTGGAAATCCTCACCGCCTGGCCAGGAGGGCGCACACATGAATGGAAATGCAGGCGCCCCGGTGGGGAGCGACGGGCTGGAGGTTCCCAGGCAGGGCCAGGGGGGCGAGTCAAGGGGTGGGGGCTATGGCCTGGGCTGAGCTGTTAGATAAACCAGTTGGGTGTGCTGCACTCCTTGGTTACACTGATCCCTGGGCCTTGGCCCAAGTATAGCCCCGATCTTGACCTTGGGCTTTGCCTTGATTCCAGCCCTAGACTGAATCCTGAACTGGAACCCAAACTGACCCCTGACTCTGGCCTCTGCTCAACCGGGCCCGACCTTGGTCTTAGATGGAGCAGACGGAGCCCTGACCATCACCCCAGATTGAGCCCTGATCATGCTAACTGCCTTCTGGTCAAATCCATTTGCCTATGCCCTTCTTTGAAAGCAGCCCAGAGCCGACTGCCCACAATACTTGCCAGGAGGGGTGGGTAAATGGGCTGGGTCCAGGTGGTGCTGACAGCCCCTGGATGGCACAGGAGAGCAAGAGCAGCATTGATTAAGAGTGGTGGTGGGGTCAAGGGGTGGCATAACCGACCAGGGAGAGGAGACTCGCCTGCTGGGATGGAGACCAGAGGGCAGTGTCCCCTGCCTACCTCAAGCAGGTCCCAAAGCCAGGCCTGAGGAGGACAGAGCCCAGGGGAGTGGGCTTATGGGGTCCGGGGAGGCAGAAGGCACTTGAGAATGAAGCAGGAAAGGCAGGGCTGCCTGCCGGAGCCAGGGAGAGGACAGTGCGGGTACAGCTGTGACCAGAGCTGGGACCTGGAGAGGAACCTTCTGCCAAAACCAGAGTCACCTGGAGCTCGGAAATCAGCAGTGCCTAAGAAAGACAGGCAGGCAGAGGCCCAGCAAGGAGGTGAACGCAGATCATCTGAGAAGGAGCCAGCCAGGAATGACTTTGATGGGGGGCTGGTGGTGGTGCTGAAGGTGTGGACTAGTAGGGGGCACTCCTGTTCTTGGTGCTTCCAAGTAAGATCTGATCTAGTCCTCGTAACAGTTTAGTGAGGTCTTGCAGCAGCGGCCCGGGATGCCCTGGTCTCCAGTTTCCCCTGGGCACTCAGTGCCTGCCGTGACCCTTCCTTGGGCTTCCTCTGGCTGCCAGAGTGTGCTTCCCTGGCGCTGGGAGTGTATGTGTACAGGGCTGGGTGTCAGGGCTCCTGGAGCAGCCAGCAACGGACTAGAGTCGTGCTTACAGAGCCCAGCTTCCTCTCCTTCAAAGGAGACAACTCTGAGGTCGTACCGCAGTATGTCCTAGACCAGGGGCTGGCCAAGTTTGTCAGCAAAGGGCCAGAGAGTAAATATTCTAGGCTTGGAGGACCATGTGGTGTCTGTTGCAACCATTTAACTCTGTCATTGTGGCAGAAAGGCAGCCATAGGTAATACAGACATGAGTGGGCACGGCTGTGTTCCAATAAAACTTTATTTACAACATCAGCAGGCAGGCCTGATTTGGCCTGTCGACTGTAGTTTGCCAACCATTGGGATGGCCCAGTGGGCCTGGGTCCCAGTTGCCCAGTGTGGTCACTAGCTCCTTCACCCACCTTTCATTGCTCTCCTCCCCTACCCAGTCTCACCTCTCCACTCCCTCCTGGAACTTCCAGGACCTCTTCTTAAACAAATGACCTGATCGTGAATTCTTGTCTCAGGGTCTGCTTCTGGGGACCCCCAACCTAAGACAGATGTCCCCAATTTCACATGAAGAGACTGAGGCAGCTGGAGGCAAAGCAGCTTGTACAAGACCCCACAAGAAGAGGAGTTGCCTTCTTGAACTGCTGTGGTTTTATCCAGAGTCACCGGAGCTTGCTGCCACCCTGGGGGAGGATGTGTCTGCCTGCACAGGTTGAACAATCTCAAGACAGGTTCCTGGAACTGGCAGAACATTTAGCTCATTCGGTCACTACCAAGGCTACCAGGCACAGAGGATGCGGCAGTCCTGCCCCACCCTCTAGAACCCCCAGTCTGGACAGGGAGTGGAGTTAAATATGGGGCAGAATGAGATCAATGTCTCCAAGGGACAACCCTGTCATCCTCCCTTGGATCTTCTTTTTTTCTTCTTCTTTTTGAGATGAAGTATCACTCTGTTGCTCAGGCTGGAGGGCTGGAGTGCAGTGGCACGATCTCGGCTCACTGCAACCTCCAGCACCTGAGTTCAAGTGATTCTCCTGCCTCAGCCTTCCAAGTAGCTGAAATTACAGGCAAATGCCACCACGCCCGGGTAATTTTTGTATTTTTTGTAGAGATGGGGTTTCACCATGTCGGCCAGGCTGGTCTCAAATTTTTTTGACCTCAGGTGATCCGCTCACCTCGGCCTCCCAAAGCGCTGGGATTACAGGCTTGCACCACAGTGCCTGGCTCCCTCGGATCTTCTCTGGGAGAGCTGCCAGCCATGAACGATCACTCTTTCTTTTCAGATGGGTAAACTGTAAACTGAGGCTCAGAGAGGGGATGGACTTGCCCCAGGCCACACAGCTTATACCTGGCAGAACTGAGTCTGTCCCAGGGCTCTTTGAGCATCTGAGGATGCAGAAGGTGGGCACGGGCTGCAGCGGGGACTGTGGAAGTCTTCGTGTCTGTCACAGGCCCTCCAGCTCACTGTCTTTACTGCCCCAACCACTGCTTCTAAATTTGCAACCTCCTTGGATCATGGCGCCTTGAACAAAAGTGTCCTGATGCATTATCTAATTGCACTCTCATTTTACAGGTGTCAAAATTAAGACCCAGAGAGAGAAGGAACTTCCCAGAGAGTTCTCCAGTGAGCCAAATCAGAGTTAGGAGCAGGAGCCTCAAATTCCTGGGAAAGCAGCGTGGTCCTCGAGTTCCCCCAAAAGCCAGATGGCATCATTGACACCTGACTCCCAGAGGCCAGTCCTGGAGAGGACGCTTGGCCTGGAGCCAACCTTCCTCTCCTCGCTGCCAAAGCTCTGCTCTCTGGGTTCTGGCACTGTCTGAAAACTCCTCTGCTGGTCTGCTCTCGGTAGAGCACAGATTATCGCTCTTGTGCTAATTATTTTTATGATTAAAAGATGATAAATTATTAAACAAAGTCTGAAAAATGTGCCAAGATCTGCTCTGAGGCTGGGCCTGAGAAGTTGCCCCCTTGGCGTCCACGTTAATTAATAAATGAGACTCTCCATGGAGAGGAGCCACAGCTGGTACATCTGGCAGCCAGGCAGGAGCTGGCAGAGGCCAGATGCCAGGCAGGTGGGGAGGAAGGAACTCCCTGGGAGTGCCCAGTCTGGGATTTGGTAACAGAGTCCCTTCCCTCCCTGCTCCCAGCCTAGGACTCAGCAGAGGGCCCTGTAGCACTAGCCCAACATCTGGCCTCTGGAAGAGGCCTAGGATTTCAAGCTGAGAAGCTACAGCTATTACCTTAACACTATTCCCTTCTCCAAATGCAGACTTGGGAGTATCCCAAGTGTCTAAAGGAAGGCAGGAGACCAGGATTCAAATCTCTGCCAGCCAATTTCTACTTGGATAACTTTTGGGTAGGTCACTTAATGAGACTCTAAGCCTCAGTCTCCTCATCTGTAAAATGGGTAGAAATGACATCTATTTTTGCAAGAGTACTGAGAGTGTTAAATAGGATAACGTCTACCAAGAGCACCCAGCTCTCAGCAGATGGTAAGAAAATGTTAGCTGGGCTGACTTGAAGCTTGAGTTTTTTGCTGTGCTGCCACAACTAGCCATGAAACTTTGGTCAGGCAGCTTCACCTTTCTGAGCCTCAGTTTCTTTATCTGTAAAATGGGAATGAGAATTCCCAAATCTTAGGATCGAAGGGAAAACTATATGTGAAGTGTCTATCAAAGAGTAAGTACTCAGTTAATGGTGGCTATTTTATTTGAATTGTTGATTACGGTGCCAACTCACTGAAGTGTCGACAAGTGGGTTTTCTGTCTCCGCTATTCTTCTTTCCCAGCTTACTCCTTGCAGCGCCCTGGGCTCAGGCCTCTGTGTCTCTTTCTTCCTTATACTCTCTCCCTTGTGAGCTTGTCCATCTGTATGCTGATGGCTCTCACATTTCTAATGCTAGCCTCGACCCTCTTTCCGGAGCTCCAGGCTCCTACAAGCAGTTGACCATTGAAACTCTTCCCTTGGATGTTTAATAGATATATCAGATCGAACATGTCTGTCTAATAATGCATCCAAACGGAATTCCTCATTTTCCCCTCTGTGAACCTGCTCCCCACCGCCCCTGCAGTCTTCCCGACTTGGTTCATGGCAGCTCCATCCTTCTGGTGATAGCTTGGAGTCATCCTTGGATTCTGCTCTTTCTTTCACTTCAAACACCTAAGCCTTCAGGAAACCTGGACAGCTCCACCTTGCACCTCTGTTGGAAGCTGAGCACCTGGCCATCTCCCACCGCCTCCCCTGCTCCCACCCTAGCATAAGGCATCATCACATCTTACCTGGACTCTTGCAGTAGCCTGATTGCTGTCCCTGCTGCATTACTTGACCCCTATAGTAATGCTCCACATAGCTGCCAGGATGATCCCTTTAAGACACAAACACTAGACCCACTCACCCCTTGCTTATAATCCTCCAACAGCAAGAGGCAAGATCTTTGCCAAGGGCACAAGGCTCTGCATTACCTGAACCTCCGGCTGCAAAGACCTCCTTCTCTTACTCTGTACCAGCCACGCCCACCTTGGTGCTTCCCTTGAACACACTGGGGCACACGCCCACCCTGGATCTTCATACTGGCTGCTCACTCTTCTCATTCCTCACTTCCCTCAGACTTCTGCTTGAAAGTCACCTTTGCAGTGAGGCTTACCTTGACTGTCCCATTTAAAAGCGCACCCTGGCACTCTGCATTGTGGCTTCCCTCTTCCATTGCGCACATCCTCTTCTTCTATACAAACTGAGTTTCTTGAGCCTTGTGTTTGCTGTCTTCTCCTTCCAGCATCATTCATTTTGTGCCCTGCAGTATTCCCACAGCAAACAGCGTGGCCCTTGTGTGGAGGAGGTGCTGGGCATACAGAGATGCATCTATCGGCGCCTGCCTCCCGGGACCTTGGGCCTGCATGTCTGGCGGGCAGGTAGAAGAACACACTGGGCATTTCAATTTTAAGACAAAGAGGCAGAGAAGGCTGAATGAAGGAGGTGATGACTAAACTGTATCCTGAAGCAGTTGAGGTTTCCAGGAAGAGGATGGAGAGAAGGGCATTCAGGTGAAGGAGCCAGCAGGTGCGAAGGCTCGGCAGCTCAGAAGCGTGCTCTGAGAATGGCAGGTTGTCAATGGCAACCTGGGAAGGGGATGGGGGAGATAAACTGGAGAGGAGGCAGGTGCCGGGGGTGGGGTGCAGAGGGAGGCCAGCTCAGATCTCCCGATTCTGCCTGGTTCTCCACCCTCTGCATAAGCAGATGAGGCAGACGCCCACCCTCGTGACTTCCCAAAGGAGACATAGTAGTTTAATTGCCAGAAACGGGTTATTAGCAAAATGGCCATATTTCATTGTGTCTGGGATGCATAACTATTGTCTACACTACTCAGAAACACTGCCTGGCCGGGTGTGGTGGCTCATGCCTGTAATCCTAGCACTTTGGGAGGCCGAGGTGGGAGGATCACAAGGTCAGGAGTTCGAGACCAGCCTGACCAACATGGTGAAACTCCATCTCTACTAAAAATACAAAAATTAGCCAGGTGTGGTGACACGTGCCTGTCCATCCCAGCTACTCAGGAGGCTGAGGCAGGAGAATCGCTTGAACCCCAGAGGCGAAGGTTGCAGTGAGCCAAGATCGCGCCACTGCACTCCAGCCTGGATGACAGCGTGCGACTCTGTCTCAAAAAGAAAAAAAAAGAAACCCTGCCGGTTAATGCGTGCTGTGGCATGAAGACCCATGTGAAAGCAGGTGCGTCTTCCAATTGCTGCTATATGGTAATAGGTAGTAAAAGGCCTTCAGATATATTTCCTCACTGAATTCTTGCCCCAACAATGGGTACCTCTGAGACAAATAAATTAGTTCTCCATTTTACAGATGACAAGCAGTGCACAGAGAGATTAAGTAACTTACCGCCCAGCTGGTGCGTGGTGGAGCCCAGGGTGAAACCCAGGCGGCCTCTAAAGCATTGTCTTCCAACGTGCAACGGAGTGTGAAATGTGGAAGCCGTGGGAAAGCACAGGAAATCGGCCATGGAAGAAGCAATGGTGGGATTTATCCCGTGGCGACACCCACCACAGCTGCATTCCAGTAATCTGCACCCCTCATCCCAACATCCTCGCCGTGCTCTGCCTGTAGGGCAACTTGTCTTCTTGATCGGAGGCGATCTCCTACAGGGAGGCAGCCCTACCCTTTTGTTTTGGCTCTTGGAAAACCCCAAACCTTGAGGCCATACACTCCTTGTGACCAAGTGAGCATCTTGGCAACTTCCCGGCTTTTCCAAAGAGACCTAACTCCTGCTGGAGGTCCCCCAAGTCACCCCTCATGGCCCTTCTAGTGCTCTGGAAATGGCTGAAACCAATGGGTTAACTTGCTTTCCCTATTAAATATTTACATAAACACGCTCGGGAAGGTGTGTGTAAGTTATCAATAATGCAAGGCCAGCCTAGGCTGGGTGAGAGCTAAGAGACCCAAATTGTATCATCATAATCCATTATTCACATATAATGCGTCTATTCTCCTCCATTAGCGCAGGCAGGAAATGCCCCTGAGTGCCGGGCAGGGCTTTGGAAAGCGCAATAAATGGCGGATAGACACATGGCGGGAGGGCGGCAGCTGTAGTTAAACAAGTGTAAATTAGTGCCCAGCCCCGCTCCCTGCCTGCAGCCAGAGCGGCGGGCACAGGCCTGGCAGGGAGGGGGTTACAGGATGCGGGGAACGCGCTGTCAATCCAGACAGCCCGAGTGGCCTACCTGGAAACCCTTCCGGAGGAGCCCTCCCGCTGGCCACGTGGGAGACCACGCCTCAGAGAGCACAGGCTTCTGCTCTGCAGGCCTGGGCTGGAATCTCAGTTGCATCTCTGAGTGGTGACCTGGGGAGAGAGGGTGGAGGGGGCTGCTACGCAGGCTGCCCTACACTGAGCCTCGGGCCCCATCTGTAATACAGGGATGAGAAGAATCGCCGTCTTACACGGTTGCTGCGTGAAGGAAATAAAATGAGGAAGGAGAAGTTCCCACACAGGGTGCAAGGGAGGCCCTTACAGAATGAAAGAGCACCCCTCTCCCTCCTCCCCCTAGGCAGTTTCAGGCTTAGGAATAAAACGTGAGGTGCTTGGCACCGCACCCAAATGGAGGTGGTGCAAAGGCAAAGCGAGGTAAAGACAGAAGTGGCTTTATGTTGTCCCCTCTTCAGCGTCGCTGTCCCTGCAGGAGGCTCCTCCCCTCTGGACCCCACCCCAGTGCCCCGTGCTGCGGTCAGTCTCCTGGGCTCGGCAGGCACACTCACCATCCCCACCCCATCTCCAGGGCATCTTCAGCCTTTAGTCTGTGCTCCCTCTCTCATTTTTTTTTTTTTTTTTTTTTTTTTTGAGACTGAGGCCCAGGCTGGAGTGCAATGGTGTGATCTCGGCTCACTGCAACCTCCACCTCCTGGGTTCAAGCGATTCTCCTGCCTCAGCCTCCTGAGCAGCTGGGACTACAGGCACCCACCACCACTCCCAGCTAAGTTTTATATTTTTAGTAGAGACAGGGTTTCACCATGTTGGCTAGGCTGGTGTTGAACTCCTGACCTCAGGTGATCCACCTGCCTTGGCCTCCCAAAGTGCTGGGATTACAGGCGTGAGCCACCATTCCCGGCCTGTCCTCACCTTCTTCTCAGCACTACCGTATTCCCCTGGGAGGCGGGTCCTGCACAGAGACTAGCACATGTGCTGTAGAAACAACCCCAGAACAAACGGAAGTTTTGGATTACCCATGCACTGGAAGGTGGACTTTTGGTATAAAGAGCACCAGACCGGGAACTGGGAGAGCTGAGTCCTTATCTCTGTCACCGCTGATGCTCTGGTTTTCGCAGAGTCCCATGGCCTCTGGACTTCAGTCTCCCTACCTGTAGAGTCAGAGGATTAATCAAATGAGATGATGACCATGCAGGACTTAGTGAATGTGAAGTGCTAGGTGTGTCTGAGGATCCTTCCTGGCTTCAGAACCCTGAGGATTCTGGATCAAGTCTTGCGGTGTCTTGTCTCCACAGCTACCTCGGGATTTTTTTCTAACACTGAAGCTGTGTTGTGGCACAGAGACCGGGGGCCCTGGAGTCAGGTGGATGGGCATGAGCTTGATTCACCTTTTACAGAGGGGTCACATTAGCAGCCTCTCCTTACCCCTACCCTCCCACTGTAAGGAATCATGAGCCTAGCGCCTAAGGGTGTGGCAGTGATGGCTGCTCAGTGGAGGCCACAAAATAAAATGCGGATTTGGAAAGGCAGGGAGCAGGTGACCAGGTTTTGTACTTTTCAGACAATGGTGTCCACACGTGGGCGGTTTGTCCGGGGCCAGACCAGTTCTTGGCTCCGATGCCACCTCCTCAGAGAGGCCCTCCCTGCCCTAACTAAGATCCACCCCACCACTCTCTTTCCCCAATCCTTTTTATTTTTCTTTCCATCGCTACCTGACATTTCATTGTATACCTAGTAGTTTCCTTGCTCGTTGTGTTTTCTCAACCGGAATGTTGGTTCCATAAGGGCAGGTATCTTGTCTGTCTTGTTCTCTGCTGTTTCCCTGAGGCCTAGCATGGTGCCTGGCCCCTAGTAGAAATGCGATACATACTGAATGAATGAATGAATGAATGATTGTAGATTCAAATTTAGCACACATATATTGAGCACCTACTCTAGGCAAGTCATAGTGCAGGGCTTTGTCATATATTACACATTTAATTGGCTTAACAATGACATCCATTCATATATATTAAGACCAGTGGACACTACCATTAAATTGCAATTGAGTGAGCCCAGTAGGAAGGCTTCACAACTCCTCTCCTGCTTCATTTGGGCCAGGGGGCCGATCATGATCGAAAGGGCTAAGCAGTTGAATGATGTTGTCCTGATGTCTCCCAGACTTTCCTTCTTGTCTTTCCTTCAGTCCAGCTCGTCGGCTCTCAAACTCAAGAGTGTTTAGGTAAAAATTACCATACTAGGCTCTATGCAAAGAAAACCAGGGAGCCGATTTAAGGGAATTCAAGAGCAATTTGAACTCCACGCAACTTTTGCCTGATGCACCAATTTTAGAATCAAATGCTCATATACTGTGTAAGATTACTCTACTAGCCGTGTGGCTTTGGACAAGTTACTAACCCTCCTTGAGCCTCAGCTTCCTTATCTGTATATGAAGATATTAATAACTACCTTACAGAGTAGAAGAGATCTGCATATGATCTGCATATGATAAACAATAGGTGGGTTTGAATCCTATTTTTTGCACTAACTAGCCATGTGACCGTCCAGTGCCCTGTGGGGCAGTAGTCGGCAGGTGATCAAAGAAAAACTTTAGACTGGGCGCGGTGGCTCACGCCTGTAATCCCAGCACTTTGAGAGGCTGAGGCAGGCGGATCACCTGAGGTCAGGAGTTTGAGACCAGCCTGACCAATACAGAGAAACCCTGTCTGTACTGAAAATACAAAAATGAGCGTGGTGGTGGGCGCCTGAAATCTCAGCTACTCAGGAGGCTGAGGCAGGAGAATCGCTTGAACCCGGGAGGCGACGGTTGCAGTGAGCCGAGATCGTGCCATTGCACTCCAGCCTGGGTGATAAGTGAAACTCTGTCTCAAATAAAAAAAAAAAAAGAAAGAAAAAATAAAAACTTTAAGAGAACACAGATGGTTACACTTGACAAAAAAGGTTCTAGCAACCTTACCTACTGGAATCTCCAAATGTTCTCCAGTCCTGGCTACTTTACAACATAAACTGGTCCTAATTGGTCAGCATTATTATAGTTCTTCATCCATTTAGCAAATAGGTGTTGAGTGCTATTATGTGCCAGGCACCGTACTAGGGAGTGCAGAAAACAGGTCAGGCAGTCTTCATCCTCACGGAGCATGCAATTTGGTGTCCATAGTGATTAAAAAAAAAAAAACCCCAAGAAGAATAATAACAAGACAGTGTCTATGTATAACATGCCAGATCCTGGGCTATACGCTTTCATATGGCACCTTATTTAACCCTCATAACATTTCTACGAGGCTCATATTAATATCCTCATTTATAAAAACCTAAAGCCCAGGGAGGTTATGTGACTTCTCCAAGGTCGCAGAATTAGTAAGTGGCAGTGGAGACACTGGAATCCAGATTCATCTGTTTCCACAGTGTCACTGTGACCTTTTCCTCCGAAGTAGCTTCCAAAAAGGGAGAGTTTCCTGGGCTACCTGGGACCTTCCAGAGGAAGGAAGGGCCTGGTGAGGACAGGAGGGAGCAGTTGATCCTGAAAGCCTTGCTCAGTGCTGCAGTGTGGAGACTGTCCTCCCGCAGATGCAGGAGCCCTACGTGGGGTGAGGAGTAGGAAGTCCCTGCTCAGCGTGCAGGTGGAGGTACCCGTGAGGAAGGGCCAGCCCCGGGCTTGTTTGGGCAGTGCCCCAACCTGGTGGTGTGACATCTTTACTGTCTGATTATTTATAGAGCCCCTGGGACAGCAGGCATCCAAGGCAGCTCCGAAGTTATGGGCTTGGGGACCAGGAGAAATAAATAGCCTTCAACAACCCCAGTCTGGTACGGGAAGATGTGGAGCCAGGATGAGCTGTCTGCTCCGCAGCCCACTGGGGGCTATATGAGGAGAGGAAGGACTGGGGTCCCTGGAGCCTGCAGGGACCATGTTGATGAGCTGGAGGACAGGCCAGACACATCTCTCCCTTGGCCATTGGGTTGGGGGAGATCTGGGAGCCTCAGCCCTGTGATGGAGGCAGTGATCTCACTGGGGAGGCCCTGGGGCCTGGGGCTCAGGCCATCATGGGCAAGGAGTTCCAGGCTGTTGATTCTGCATGAGGTCACTGTTTTATCAGGGTTCTATTAGAGAAGCAGAACGTGCATGATCTGAGGGCCTGATGCTTGGGGCATGGCCATTCCTGATCAGGGGAGTTGCTAGGCAGTGATGTCAGTCCGTATCCATGTGTCTGCTCCAGACCTGGAGTCAGCAGGGCTGTCAGTCAGCAAGAGAAGATGGACAGGAAGAAGAGGTGAGCAAGGACAAGGCAGAACCCGAAAGGATGGTCTGAGCACATAAGGAGGAGCATCACCAATGGAGGGCTCGCTGGGACGGCATCTGCTTCTCACTGGGACCTGGGTGGCCTCCCACTGCCTCTGAGCCTCCAACTGATGATTTGGGTGATCTGCAGAAGAACTAGCCTGCTTCACCACGAAGCTGCACACAAAACTGAACCCGAGTTTGGAGAAGCTGAAAGAAGAGATCAGCTGGGGTTGCCACTCCAAGATCCCAAGCCAACAAGGTGAGCCAGCAGGTGGGCGGCACACTCATGAACTGAGAATCACCCGAACCCCCACAGACCTTGAGTGCAAACAAAGCTGCTGCTGCACTTCCGCCTTCCGGATCTCACACAAATTTCTCTTGTGGCCACTCCTAACCCAGAACCAGGCAGGAAAGGAAATTCTGGGACATGTAGTTCCAGCTTTGCTAAGTTGACACAGTACAAAGCCTCTACATTCACTGTGTAACTTTGACCAAGTCCTTGACCCTTTCTGGGCCTCAGTTTCATCATCAGTAAAACGTGGGATGGACTTCTCAGTGGTTCCTCTTTTAATGTAAAAAAACAAAACAACAAACAAACAATAATAACACAGCTCCAAACCCCAAAACTCCAAAAACAAAACAAAGAAAGAGGTGAAGAGACATGCATTGCCTCATCTTTCCTTTGTGTGCAAATGAACACGAGGTCTCCTCTAAATAAACCTGCAAATCCCCAGGAGACTGAGGCCCCAGGTGGGAAGCACCTGGGATAGATCATTTGCAGGTCCCTCCTCCCTTGGACAGATAGAAAATGAGGTTGAGCTTAATGGCAAGACCTGAGCTCTAGCATTGCTGCCGAGTGACAGAGCAAGGTGCCAAGCCTCTCTGAGCCCAGCTTCTTTCCCTGTGTGAGGAGGACAATTCTTTTACTTTTCAGGGGTCCATTACATAGATGTTGCCAGATTCTGGGGTAGGGCTCAGAGTATATGACAGGCTTCTTAGATGGTGACTCGAGATCAGCTTTGTGGAAACCGCTGTGCTGTCTGAGGACAGGGAGACAGTGAACTCCAGGTCTCCTCCTCCATGGAGCTCTCTGGACTATGGGGAGACCATTAACTAATGGTTCGGAAACCATTTAAACAAAAGACTGTGGGGCTTCTGGAGGAGGGAGACAGATTCTCCCTGAGAAGGCTTGTAGGGGAGGAAGCATTTGAATTGGGCCTTGAGGAATGGATGTAGCGGTGGTTAGCCCAAATGGAGGGAAAGATGGTGGCTTAGGAAGAGGGAAGGGCTGGGCAAAGCCTGCAGTTGGGTGCATGCAGTGTGTATCTGGGGACCGGCAAGGACTGTGGTGTAGTGGAACAGAGACTGCGCAGGCAAGAAGGGGAAGGGGTAGGTGGAGAAGGAGCTGAGGATTAGCTTGCAGAGTCTTGAACGCATGCTAAAGCGTTCATCCCAGCATTAGCTGAAATAGCAACTAGTGCAGGAGGCTCAAGTGTGCAACACTAGAGTTACCCCAAATGGGGCACCAGGGGTCCCCACATTTTCCAGGCCTTTGGGGTCATTCTTTCACATTCCATGCAGTGGAAGCCCCTCTAAGCATTCCCAAGGGAGGCTTACCATCCTTTTATCAGGTTCGCTGCAGCTGGCTGCCCAACTGCCTTCTGCGTCCTGTAGCACTTGTCCTCACTTTCTGATCTCTTCACTCCAAGCTGGACCCTGCCTGATTTCCTCTGCTCGGGGAGTCCACTTGCCCAGGGATGTTGGGTTTTATCAATGGTTTATAGGACGATTGTGGAACATGCAGTACCCTGCATCAGACTTGCACCAGGGGAGGAGTATTTTTTAATTAATTAATTAAGTAAGTAATTAATTTTGAGATGGTGTCTCACACTGTCACCCAGGCTGGAGTGCAGTGGCACGATCTCGGCTCAGTGCAACCTCCACCTCCCGAGTTCAAGCGACTCTCTTGCCTCAGCCTCCCGAGTAGTTGGGATTACAGGCACATGCCGCCACACCTGGCTAATTTTTGTATTTTTAGTAGACAGGGTTTCACCATGTTGGTCAGGCTGGTCTCGAACTCCTGACTTCAGGTGATCCGCCTGCCTCAGCCTGCCAAAGTGCTGGGATTACAGGCATAAGTCATCACGACCAGCCGGGAGGAGTATTTATTTCATGGAAATCAGCAAATGCTGCACATCAAGGTCTTTCAGCCCCTTCCCTAGAGTTGGTTCTTCAACCCCCACCAGCATACACTGATTATGTGTGGTTCAAATCACACTTTTTAAGTGAAGGTCCTATATCTGAGCCCTATATAAAAGCCCCTTAGCCAAAACCCATGCTGGGGAAGTTCTTGCCGTTGGAATTCTTTCACAGGACCCTAAGTTTTCTGCCATATTGCTGGCATTCTCTCTCCATAAACTCCTCACACATCTATTTCTCCCAGATCTTTGGGGAGACTCCACATTGTACACACAATTCCACCCGCTCTTCGCTTTGCCATCTCTTTCCAGGCCATGTCCTGGGGTGGACACTTTACATTTCACACCCTCAGGGGCTCACCAAGTTATTTTTCTTTTTCTATAGGAAGGAAGTTGCAGATAGGAGAGCTTGAAACAGATTTGTTTTCCCTTCCGCTATGCGAGTCAGCTGAGTTGGATTCAAAAGGTGGTTCTGCAGATATTAAAAGTGATAATTGGGATGCCTGAAACAGCATGGAAAACACTTGTAGGTCACATGCTCAGATCTGCACTCTCACTTCTGGGAATCAGTTCTACAGAAACATTTGCACAGATGTATGTGTATGGATGTATGGTGGCACGGTGGCACTGTGTGTGATAAACATTGGAAATATTCTAATCGCCTGGCAATGGAGGGATACGTGAAATAAGCAATGGAATGTATAAAGTAGACCAAAAGGTAGAAGTGGGTCTCCATACATACTGACATGAAATATTTTCACAACATTTTTACAGAAAAAAGTTGCAAAACAGAATTTTTTTTGGTAAAAATGTCTTAAAGTATACATATATGTGTATGTGTGTGTGTGTGTGTGTGTGTGTGTGTGTTTATAGACACAGAAAAATGTCTGGAGGATGAGCCTTCCACTGTTAATAGTTAATAGGCAATCTTAGGGAATGGGTGTCTTTTGGGGAGGGGGCAATGTTCCCTTTTTTATATCCTATATTTCTGCATAGTTTGCATTTGTTACCATAAGCATATATTGCTTATGTAATGTTTTTAAAACCAATGATTTTTACAAAGAGAAAATGCTTCGAACACAATGCCAAATATAGACAGTGGGATGCAAAATTGCTTACATATGGTGGTTACAACTCTACAGAAACTTGCGTCTGCGTGGACAGGAATGGAATGGGGAGCATCCCATAAGAAGTGACTGGTGGTTAGGGCGGGGTCCGGGGAGAGTTCTTTTTCCTCTTTCAGGAGGTTGGGTAGGGCTGAGATCTGGGACATCTCAAATTCCTCCCAGCACCTTCCTTCATTCCACTCCCGGCCCATGTTCTCGTCACTTACAAGTGGCAGTGGGGATCAACTATTCAATTATTTTAAAATAGTCGAGCATAGGTCTGGATTGAATAAATCACATTGATGCCAATTTCCAGGGAACTCCTTTCATATTTTATGATTCACTCCCCACCTATCCCCCCTTCCTTCCTTGTGCTCCTCCTAATGAACTGGGAGACTGTGCCTACTGCTCGGACGTCCCCACTGCTGAACCCCAAATGGAAATGCTGCGGCTGAAAGCATCGCGGTTCTGGGTTTTTTTTTTTCCTTTTCCTCCTCACAGTCCTGGGAAATTGATATGCAGGCAGGATTATGTTTTGTTTAAAGCTCAGTCCTGGCATCTGAAAGAATACATTATCCAAAGTGGTACATGTGGTTGAAATTCTGCAAAACTCAGTTGTGTTACACGTGGCTTGCCAATGAGGGGTCCAGCTGGGTCTCATGCAGCATAAATGCCCTGGATCAGGGAGTGTAACAGTGGAAAACCATCCACTGAGGAATATTCCTGAAGTCAATAATTTATCTGCTGCTGGTGGAAGGTAGGCCTACCAGGCACCTCTGCCACCACCGTGATCACCCAATGTGTCACCAACTCCCAGTCCTGGGGATGAACTCTGCTTTCTTCCTTTCCAGTTTCTTTAAGATTAGAATTTGTTCAAACAACTGATTGCACATAAACACAGAGACTAGAGGGTTTTACTCCCACCCCCCACTTTTCTTTTCGTTTTGTGAAATGGTTGTAAAAAACAAAAAAAGCAAACAAACAAACAAAAAAAACAAGTCCGTTTGGAATTTAGAATTCTGGAACTGCAAGAGAAAGAACTGGACTTCACCACGGGTGCCTTGGTGGTCTGCACGGCTCCTGAATCTTGTCTGTGACTAGGGCACACAGGGTACGACTCATTGGCGATAATTTGGGAGTCACTGTGGTCCCACTTGCTCTTTAAATGTTAGAGTTTTAATGATTTAGGAACCAAAAGAATAACTAAGGAGCCCAGCAGTCATTATCTCAAATAATGAGACTTTTTAATGCAAAATCAATGTTTGTTATAATGAAAATAGATTCCTCAGCTCCTGCAGGGCCAAATGTACAAATCTTTTCTGCTGTTAAATAAAATGTGACGGCTCATTTTCAGGAGGATGGTGAGCATTTTTATTCAAGAGTAAAAATAAAATGTCAGAACTTATTTACTTTTATTAAGTGCTTATTCTCAATCAGATACTCTAATCAATATCTAATTGCAGGCAAGGAAACGGAAAATAATTTTTATGCCAACTTGGGAGAAGGTAAGGAAGGGAGAAGGAAGGAAGGCAAGAGAAAGCCATCTAGTACATGTTCAGTTATAATAAGGGCAGATACCTATGGAGCAGATGCGTAGCGGCAGGACTGTGCTTGGTTTCCCCATGTCGGATCATCACGCCTTCACAAGAGTCCAGTGAAGATCGGGACCATTGTGGTTCCCATTTACAGATGACAAAACTGAGGCTTCGAGAAGAGAATTATCTACCTTCTCATGTTTATTACTTGGTGGAGCCAGGGTGGAAAACAAGGTCTGTCTGACCTCTAAGCCCTGGCTGTCAATTACTCTATTTATCTGCCCCCTCCATCCTTTCCAAAAATAAGTCTTGTATTTTATTTTGTAAAAAATTAAAAAATTTAAAAAAAGAGTCATTCTTGAGAGATTACCAATAGCAGAAGTTTTACTCCCATGAACATTGAAAATGTAAACTTAAAATACTTTTGGAGGGTAAAGGTTTTTCTTAAATATATTACATACTTCTCTGTCTTGGGAAGCAGTACACTGTGTAACTTTTTTTGTTTTCAGTGACTCAGAAGTGGTTTCCAGGCTTAACTCTGTGCTGTAAGAAATCTGTAGTCTAACGGTGAGAAGTGAGTTGAAATCCTAGCTCTAAAGTCTGTTACTGAGTGCCTTGGGCAAGTTTCCCTACTCCATTTGTGAAAGGATGGATCTTGTAATATCCTACGATTTTAAGTTACAGGGAGGTAGGTTATATCACTTTAAGAATTTTCGAAACATTAGAGTTATCTGAAAGGTGGCCGGGCTGCCTGGAAAGGGAGAGCACTCTCCATCCCTGGAGTTATTCTATCCAGACCAGTTGTGGCGATGATACAAAGTATCTCAAGCACTGACCTTAGAAGCAGTTTAGGGAGGATCAGAATCTTGTAGCCTCCAGCTCAGTGACTCCTAAACCATCATTTCTGATCTTGTGCTTACCCTGTTAGTCCTACAAAGGCAGTCTAGTCTCCAGGCGAGAAGGAGCTTTGTTTTGGAGAGGGGCTGTTATCGTTTTTGTTTTAAACTATAAACTATAAGTTCCTCCCAAAGTTAGTTCAGCCTATGTCCAGGAAGGAACAAGGACAGCTTAAAGGTTAGAATCAAGATGAAGCTGGTTAAGTCAGATCTCTTTCACTTTCTCAGTCATAATTTTGCAAAGACGGTTTCAGTATAACTCTCAGTCTGAGGCTGAATGCCTGAGAACCGCCAGTGTATGTGTGCGTGTGTGTGTGTGTGTTCACGTGCGTGCTTGTGTAAGTCTCGAAGTCTGAAGGCTGGAGAAACTGGAGTCCTAATCTCCAAAGGTGGGAGAAGGAAAGGTGAGAGAGCAAATTTGCCCTTCCTCTGCTCGTTTGTGTTCTATTTGGGCCTTCACTGGATTGTCTACCCACATTGGTGAGGGTGGATCTTCTACACTCCGACCGTTGATTCAAATCTAATCTCTTACAGAAACACCCTCACAGATACACCCAGAAAGAAGGTTTTACCAGCTGTCTGGTTCTTCCTTAACCCACTCAAGCCGACACATAAAATTAATCCATAACAATCAGGAACCAATATTATTATTATTCCCATTTTACATATGAGGCACCTGGGGGTGAAGTAACTTGCACGGGTCCCTGTGACCAGTCAGAGGTGGAGCTTGGCTGCAAACCCAGTCCAAAACCAGTCAGAGGTGGAGCTGGGCAGTGTGGTTCCAGGGTCTGTGCTCCCAACCCCTGTACCGACCTGCCATTTACTGCATCGCTTTGAGTAAATCATGGCTCCCTATAAAATGGCAAATTCCACCCTTACAGCTTACCAGCTGTGTGATCTCAGGCAAGTCACCTACCCTCTCTGAACTTTGGCTTCCTTGCCAGACAATGGGAATTGTGATATTTATCACACAGGGCTCTTGTGAGGTTGCCTGTGATTTGTGAAAGCATCTTATATGGGCCTGGAACCTAGCTGGTGCTCAGAGGACGCTAATTTCTGCTTCTTCCTTAGTGATTTCTGGATAATCTAGGGATTGCTAAGAAACAAAGAGAGAGAGGGGCTTATTCAAGTAATTGAAGTGACAAGTTCCCACTGCCTTCTGTAGTTTCTTTTTAAAAAAAAAAAAAAAAAAAAAACCTTGGCCAGGTGCAGTGGCTCAAGCCTGTAATCCCAGCACTTTGGGAGGCTGAGGCAGGTGGATCACAAGGCCAGGAATTCAAGACCAGCCTGACCAACATGGTGAAACCCCATCTCCAATAAAAATACAAAACTTAGCTGGGCGTGGTGGCAGGGGCCTGTAATCCCAGGTACTCAGGAGGCTAAGGCAGAAGCATCGCTTGAACCCAGGAGGTGGAGGTTGTAGTGAGCCGAGATCGCGCCATTGCACTCCAGCCTGGGCAACAGAGCAAGACTCCGTCTCAAAAAACAAAACAAAATAAAAACCTGTAAGGGTTTGTAGCAAAATTGTGCTTTTCCTCCAAAGAAGTGCTCTGACCCTCATTGCGGGGTGGGGGGCAGGGATTGGCCTGAATTATGCTCCTCGTTTTAGCAGGTCGGCTCTCTGGAGGTACCTTCTCTGAAGGGGACCTTGTGAGGTCTGAGCTGGGAACTCTGACCCCAGGTTTTGGTCAGTAAAGTCTTCAGCTGTGGTCACTCCAGTTCAGGACCAGAAAAACATGGAGACAAGCTCTTTGGGCATCACATCATGGGAAGAGAAATGGAAAGCATGGACACATGGCTTGGCTTATTGTAATCACTCAGTCCAGGGTAGCTGTCGCCTCTACTGAAATGTCCCAAGTCCTCATTTTATGCCAGGGCCTGTGCTCAGTGTTTTTTCATACATTATCTCATTTTAACCTCTCAACAACCCTATGAAGTTGTGTCTAGTATCATCCCTATTTCACAGAGAAGGAAACTAAGGCTTAGTGATATTAAGTCATTCGCCCAAGATCATCAGTCCTCTGAAGCCTGAGTCTACAGCCTGTGCCTTAACCTTCTTCCCGATATCTTCATGTCAACAAATCCTGTTTGCTTCTACCTGCAAACCATACATACTCCAAACCCAACTTCCTGCCACCCCCACGACTACCACCTTGGGCCAAGATTATTGCAATAGCCTGACAACTAGTCCCATTGATTTTATTCTTGCCCCCCCAACCCCATTTATTCTCAAAATAGCAGTCTGTGTGGCCCTTTTCTTAAAAAATCAGCTTTATTGAGGTGTAATTTACATACAATAAAATTCACCAGTTTTAAGTGCACAATTTAATGAGTTTTGACAAATGTAAACAGTCAAGTTCACCACCACCACAATGAAGATATGGAACACTTCCATGGGAGTGTTTTTTCAAAAAACTTTTAAGTCAAAGCATGTCACTCTTCTGCTCAACATTTTCTAAGGGTTCCTGTAAGGCCGGTTGCCTTGATGGGAGGCTGGACACGCCCACCCCTACTCTCGACACGCCCACCTCCGCACCCGGCACCTAGCCCACACCCACTTCTGCACTCCGCACTCAAATCTGCACTCAACACTAGACTCTGCACCCGGCACCTAGCCTGCCATTAGAAAACCCCCGCCAAAATTTAAAAGAAACCCCGACAAACCCTGCCCAATAGCAGCTGGTCCCACTCCCCCTGGATCGCCCAGTCAGCGGCAGTCCTGCCTACTTACCAATAGTAGCTCGCCCCGACCACCTCCTGTTCCCTCACAACCAATCAAGACACCTTCACTTGCTATAAAACACCCCCCGCCCCCTCCCCGCCCCCCCTCCCCCCTCCCCCCCTCCCCGCCCCCCGCCCCCCCTCCCCGCCCGCTCCGCCCCCCCCCCGGCAGCCCAGCCCACAGCCCCCTCGCAGCCCCCCCCGCCCACCTCCCGGTCCCTCACAACCACCCCAGACACCCTCACCCGCAACAAAACCCCCCCCCGCCCACCCCCCGCCCCCCCACCCCCCTCCCCGCC
>CAUYLG010008779.1:0-64431 GCA_963573385.1 Cacajao melanocephalus
CACCTTGTAACACGGCGCTCCTCTCCACCCCTCCTGGTCACTTACCAATCATCTACCGCCACCTCGGCTGAAAACCCTCCCCACCCCTATAAAAGTGCTCAGCCCCAGCCGCTGGGCGCAGCCCTTTCCTCCTCTTCCCTCCGGGCTGCCTGGAGGTCTCAATAAACCTGGACTCGGCCTTCGTCTTCCAGTGTGCTTCTTGGGACCGGATAACTAGGGAAGGGTCGACAGAAGGGGTCATACATTTGGGGGTCGCACAACTACCAGTATAAAATAAATATCTGTGAGTCCGTACTGATATAAATGACTGAATAAATTAATAAATGGAAGAGACTAATATCCTATGCAGAAAAATTCCAAATAATTTGTATAGATACTCAGCTCTCAAGGAAGGAAACATAAATCCTTACTCCTTAAATATGGGCTGTGCGTATCTCTTTCCAAATAGTACATTATAGAAACCAAGTGAAAAGAGTAACTTTATTGTGAAGAAATCTGGCAAACATTCCCTCAACAAGATGATCAAAATCAACAGTGATAAGTCATGTTGATAGTATGTAGCTTTGATATGATGTGATGAAATGACACTTCACCTTTGTAATCTTTCTCTCCAAAACCTATAACCCCAGTGGGGTCGTGAGACAAACTCCGGTAGTAGGATACAACAAAATACCTAGCCAGTACTCCTCAAATCAGTTAAGGTCATCAAAAACAAAGAAAGGCTAAGAAACTGTCATTGCCAAGAGGAGACTAATGAGATATGACAAGTAAACATAATGTGGTGTTCTGGATGAGATCCTGAGACAGAAAACAGTAGGTAAAGCTAAGGAAATCTTGACAAACTTGACCTTAGTCAACAATAATGCATCAATATTAGTTCATTAAGTATAACAAATGCACCATACTAAGGTAAGACATTAACAATTGGAAAAACTGGGCTTGTGGGGATGTATTAATTCTGTATTGTCTGCTTTGTTTTTCTGCAAATCTAAAACTGTCCAAAAGAAAGACTGTTTTTTAAAAGAGAATCCTGGCATCACAATGCAAATATGCTTCTTCGTGGGGTAAATCCTCAAATGCTCAGCATCCACTGAACCTTTTCGAACAACAGCAGGCAAATTCTGTTTACCTCTGGCATCTCAACTTCATTAATGCAGCGCTACCAGTGATTGACGTGTTATATCAGTACTCTATTGCTTCTTCTCACTTCTGTGGACTTAAAATGAATTATCTGGGTGCTATTTCCTGCTCCCCCTTTCTAATAAATATCCTAGAGAGTGGTTGCATTTTGACTTCACCATAGACTCAGACTAGGGAGCGTGCCAGCAGAACGTGTCTCCTGGTTTCCCATTGTTTCCTAGATAGCGCTGTCTGGGTAATTAGCTAACATTGGCACAACAGTTCCAGCTTCATGGATGTCCAAGTGCTCTCTCTTTCCACTTATCACCTTCCTTCTTCTATTTAAATTAATTAAATAATTACTTTTTTCTCATGATTTTCCAATAGCCATCCAGGGGAAATAACATGCTCAAAACTATAGTTTTCAGCATATATTTCAGAGATCCTTTAAAGAAAAATTCTCACCTAGAGCAATTTTTTTCTGGAGCTATTGACAAAAGCATTTCCTATAGCAGTTGAAAAAGCTGCCTAAGCAGCTGGTTTACCAGCATAACTTGAAGTTGGGTTTCCAAATAGAAGTCCCCACTGGGTTTGCACATTGGTGAAGGGACATGTAATAGTAGCACTTCTCCCCGAGCTAACCAAATAGAGGAGTGTTTTCTCACTCTGAATAAGAGAGCCTATACCTCTTTTCCTGACATTACATACAGTTAGACTCTTTCCCACAATAAGAAATGAAGACAGACGGGCTATGTCAGTTAATTGAGTTTTATTATAAAGATGGGGGAAAGAAAGGGAAAAAGGAGGTGTTTTCAGCAGCCACACAACCAGAAAATAGACAGAGCACCCTAGGACTGCATGTGATGGAAATTCAATTACTCTTAGCTTCTGTTTCTATTGGTCTTGCTCCTACCAGCTAATTGACTGATTTTCTCAAAATCAAACTACTCAAAAGAGAAGATACAATTTGGTCTATCACAATCCAATTTAAGCTACTCATGTTTTCTCCTTTTTCCTTCCCTTTTGCTCAGCCTTCCCATAACCTCTAGTCCTTTCCTCCTTGGGGGTCCAGAACACTGAGTAGGTCACAGTATCCTGAGATTTTGTGATGTAGACTGCTGAAAAATTCACACATTCATTTCAAGCAAGCCACTCAGAAACCCAGATACTGTATTACTATTTTATGATGGTGAGAATCTTCCCCCTTTTAGAAAGCTCTTATGCCAGGCTTCCTTATCATTGCTGGCTGGGCTAGGGATGGCTGCCTTTGGGTCAGGTGCTCAATTGGGTCTTGTCATCTGGAACCAGGAGATAGTATCATGTCATTTAAAGTGCAAAAACCAATTTACTAGGAAGCAGCCAGATAGAAGCCAGGGCCAGGAAGGAACTCAGAGTCACATACTGGGAGCAATGGACCAGTGTTCCCAAACTTCCTTCAGTGGAAACACCACTTCTTTGGGAATGCAATGTGCATTTTGTGAAAAATGATCTTGTGATAAATTTCATTCCACAAATATTTATGAACAATTACTAAGTGCCAGGCACAGTTCTATACACTTAAATATTTGAGGAATGCTGTTACACAAATAAAACAGATTTTTATGCTGCAAAACTCTTACCACTTTTAGCATGCCAATGAGCCCAAGTGAAGGACTATAGATTGTAGTATTTCTCAAATTTATTATACGAGTGCTCTTTTTCTGAAAAACATCTCTTAAGCCTCATATTACACAAAACATACATCTTGGGAAACACTCAAGTATTCAGTTGAGAAGCCAGGAAATCATGCCATCAAGGGACACATGTATTGTATCTAGTCTCCACAGTTACTCCCCATCCCTGAGGAACCACCATCCTAGCTGTCACACTCCTATGTAGTCTTCACCTACACTGAATCCAGCTGACCTTGTGATGGCTTACTTAGCCTGCAGAATGTGGCAGAAGTAACCGTATGTCAGCTCCAGACTCAAGCTTCACAGCCTCTGAAGAAGTGTGGCTACCTTGCCGGAAAAAAACTGCATGAAGAGGCCACATGAAGAAAAAGATGTTCTGAAACTACCTGGAAAAGACCAAGGAACCCAACCTGCAGGAAGAACCAAAGTCCCAGGTATATGACCCCATTGAGCATTAGCCAGACACCATTACTCAAGCCATCCTGGTACACCTTTTTTATGTGGGAGTAAAGAAGCCTTCTTGGATGTTCCAATTCCAGTAGCTATCAAGCAAATCCAAAATGAGCCCTCTCTGTATTTCCAAGCCAAATGCCCAATGCACAAAATTGTGTGAGAATGATAAAAATGCTTGTTGTTTTAAGCCACTAAGTTTTAAAGTAGTTTATTAGGCAGGAATAAACAAAAAATATATTAACTATTCTAGAAAAATTATTACGTAATGTATTGCATCTAAATTACATTTATAAACACATATGTCTATTTCAGAAATGACCCATTTTAGAGGAAATACATTAAACATCATTTATTTATAGAGACTTAAATAACTTTACTGTTTATTATAATTTTCCTTCGTTTACTTTTATATCCCTTTATCAGTAAGAATTAAAAATCAAATAAAGGAAGTTATAAAATATTTATTCACAGAGAAACCAATTTAATTGTACATATTTCATGCAGTAAACAAATTAAAATGCTTGCATACAATTAGGAACTAAGAAAAAATGGGATTGAACTTGAGATATCCATTTGTTTTCAAGAGGCTAATCTAATTAAAAGCACATCTACTTGTTTACACTGCAACAAATCTCAATAGCAATTAGGAAATTATAAATTCCTAACATAAAAATAAGCCCTAATTTTAGTTAGAGAACACTATCCTGTTATTTATAAGCTTGAGGGTACTAATTATTTACCCTGCAGAAGGTAAAATGCACTAGTGAAACACAGTACTCCTTCTCTGCCTCCTGTTCCTCCTCTTCCTCTTCTCCTTTTCCTCCTCTTACTCCTCCTTTCTCCTTCCCTTTTGCTCAACCGTCCCATAACTTCTAGTCCTTTTCTCCTCGGATGTCCAAAATACTGAGTAGGTCACGATATCCTGAGTTTTTGTGATGCAGAGTCCCGAAAAGCCCACACATTCATTTCAAGCAAGCCAATCAGAAGCCCAGATGTTGCATTACTGTTATAATGGTGAGAATCTTCTTCATTTTAGAACTCACCCTTTTCTAGGCTGAGCAGCCTAAGCAGCATAAGATGCACAGGTTCCTAAATCACAGCTCTTCAACCCTTACATTAAAGCTGCATTCTTCTTGGTTAGCTGTATTGGGCATGACTTTCTGATATACACACAGAAATTATTTCATACAGATGTTTTAGTATATTAAAATGACTAAAGCAGAATTGTTTAATAAGAATTTAAATATTTAAGAGTAAGTCTTTATTTTGGAATTACAGTAACATATTTCAAGAGTATACAGAAAGATGCGCTAAATAACATTATGTCCAATAAAGCACGAAGTTAATGATGTTGATGAAGGAAACACTGGAAGAAAGAGGGCATTTTTTCCTATTTCTTGCACCCAAGTGTTTGGAGGCTATCATAGTGTAATAGTGGAGCGAGCATAGAAAGTCAACACCAAGACAAAAGTATCACAAATTGCAGGGTCTTTATTGCCGACGGCCACGGAGGACTAGCGTCTCTCCAGCCAGTGGCCCCGAAAAAAGGGTGTCAAGACCTTTTATACCCGTAAAAATCACTTTGGGCGTGAGGGTGAGGGGCGAGGGTAGGTGAATTCTGTAAATCACCTTCTGGGCAGAGATGAGGATTTGGGGCGGGGGTGGGGGTGAGGGCTTCAGACATTCCGAGGACTAGTGAATTTTGCAAATCACTTTCTGGGGTGGAGGTGAGGGTGTGGGGCTCTGGACATTCCCATTCCGAGGGCTAGGGGACTTTTTGACATTCTGATTGTTACTTAAGTGGTTCACCAAAGTCAAGATTAGCATCTGTTTACACATTCTCTGGGTAGGGTGGCAATTACAGTCATTAATTAGTTATTCACATTTGGGTTATAGAGAGCAGTTTAAACAGAAAGCCGAGGTATGGTTGATCCTTAATTATTCATATTTGGGTTACAGAGAGCAGTTTCAACAGAAAAGCCAAGGTATGGTTGAGGTATGCAGGTTTCTGGGGCTTTTTACCATGTCACAATAGGGTTTTCTAGTTTGTTTTGTGTTTCTTTTTAACATATTGGCTTCACTCTCTTCAGTTTTGACCTTTTGATCTCTCTTGCACCTGACAATTCCAGGACAAATGCTGGCGTATGATACATATTTAATAGAAGTATTATACTTCAGACAGACTTGCGTCTCTCTGGTTCCTGTAAGAATTTATTTCCATCAAGCAACAATAGTACTCTACGTTATTCATCAGTTAGCATACAGTGCCTAGTGTTAACTTTCCTTTACCTTCTAATCATAAATTAGATTGTACTATGCTAATCTTAAGAGCAACTGTGGTATTAAAGGAAAGAGATCACCATAACTCAATCGAAATTTACTTAGAAGGAATTATTTCATTAAAGGTACTGTATCTGAATCTATCAAGAAACCGTTCTCTAGTTGTGTTTCTGCATAAATAATGAACTGACTGAGACATGAAAGAGTATCCTGGAGGAACTATAGATATGAGTGTTGTGACCCATTGGTTTAAAGAACAGAAAGTTTCTCTTTGATGCTCCACAATTTTTTTTTTGTAGATTAACTTTGTGATTTATTGAACATAATATATGTATACAATCTGCTGTCTGCAAACTGGAGAATTACAAGAGCCTTTCATGTAAATGTTTAGTCTTAATCCAA
Source organism: Cacajao melanocephalus (assembly GCA_963573385.1). NCBI lineage: Eukaryota > Metazoa > Chordata > Mammalia > Primates > Pitheciidae > Cacajao > Cacajao melanocephalus. The sequence goes on from CAUYLG010008779.1 coordinate 5,928, forward strand.
AGGCTTGAGTACTGGGAGGGCAGACAGTGAAACTCTCAGTCAATTTTGAAAGCCTGAAAACCAGGGTGGCCCACTAGTGTAAGTTCCAGAGTCTGGAGGCCCAATAACTGGAAGCTCCTATGTCCGAAGGCAGGACAAGATGAATCCACCAGCTCAAGAAGAGAGAGTGAGGACAGGCACAGTGGCTCACATCTGTAATGCCAGCACTTTGGGAGGCCAAGGTGGGAGAATTGCTTCAGGCCAGGAATTCAAGGCCAGCCTGGACAATACAGCAAGACCCCAATCTCTACAAAAAATAAAATTAGCTGGATGTGGTGGCCTGTGCCTATGGTCCCAGCTACACGTGAGGCTGAGGCAGGAAGATCCCTTGAGCCCAGGAGATTGAAGCTGTAGTGAGCTATGATCATACCACTGCACTGCAACCTGAGTGACAGAGGGAGACCTCATCTGGTGTGGGGAGGGTAAGAAGAGCGAGAGAGAGGGAGTGAATTCACCCTTCCTCCACCTTTTTGTTTTTCTGGGCTCTGAAAGGATTAGACGATGCCCACTCACATGGGTGAAGGTGTGTCTTCTTTTTTCCAGTCCACCAATTCAAATGCTAATCTCTTCCAGAAACGTCCTCACAAATACACTCAGAAATAATGTTTTACCAGCTAAGTGGGCATCTCCTAGCCGAGACACATAAAATTAACCATGACAGGAGTAAATCCAGATAAAGCAAAAACTACAGGAAAACATATGCAAATATGTTTTACCTCTCATCAAATCCTAAAAAATGTCATTTTATCTAAAGAGAAAGAACCCAAGATGAATAAAATCTCTGATATGTTAACTCCACTTTTACTTTGTGTCTATGCATTGTGTATGAATACACAATACATACTTATGTACGTACTTGTATAAAAATAAGGCCAAGTTATTTTTTCATTTGGACATCAAGGTAGAAATACTATAAATGTATGTTAAAGCAGAATTTTAGGGGAAAATCTACACTGATTAATTACTTTCTAACCAATCAAATTAGGACTCTTTTGGTTGCAAGTGACTGAAACAATTCAAATGCAATTAAGATGAAAATGACTTTATAGGCATAAAGAACTGAGAAGTTTAGATATAGTACAAACTTCTAACACAGCTGGTTCAAATGCTCAGAATGGACGGAAGGATTGTTTCTACGAATCCCTCAGCTCTCTGTCCATCTGTATCAGCTTTACTCTGGAAAAAGTTTTTAATGAGGAGTATCAGTTTGGCCCGCAGCAGTTCCAGGCTGACATCCTAGACTAAAAACATCAGCAGAATGACAGGAACTAGAGAGATGTAGGTCTGTCATGCTAGGTGTCCAGGGACTGCTTCTTATCTGTCTGTCTTGGACAGTGAACCCACCTATTCTAGAACTTATCACAGGGCTGGGGTGAGGGCAGTGTTCTGATTGGCCAGACTAAGCCACAGGTCTTCTGGAACTTGGGGAGGGACTGCAGAGTAGGAGATGTTATTCTCACACAAATGACAGGGAGAGATGGAAGATGGAATAATTCACTAAGGAAAGTTGGAAGTTCTTCTAACAGCATCAGGAGGGATTAATACTTGACAAATAGCACCTTCATTTTAACCTGCTTACCTTTTTTCTTAGAAAGGTATACAATAGGATAAGGTGGAAAGATTCAGTTATTTGTACTTGATAGTTTTTTGAACTCTAGAGAAGGGAGAGTTTATTCAATAAAAACAAAAGCAGAGTCAAGAAAAGTTTAAGGACTATGGAAAGAATAACTAGCTCTCACGGACAGTACAAAGAGCAGCTGTTCAGAAAATCATACTACTGAGGTTTTACGGTTGATTCCCTTTGCCTTTTCTGACCTAGCATCACCTTTTGACCACCCTTTCCATGTCTAGGCAACTTTCTGCATTTTAATCTATTTCCACATGGTAGAAGCCAGAAAGCTCACTTTCTCACACTAACTTGCCACAAAGCTACAGACATATAACCTGGGCTACCCCAATCACACACTCCCATGTGAGGAATCATCCCAGAAATGAGCTACATGACAAGGCAGGAGCTGAAGGAAATCTACATTCTGGCAAAGGTAGCAGGTGAAATGTCATCTCTCACGGTCAGAATGATGGAATTTCTGATGTTTCATGTCCAGAGTGAGTAGTGTGTGCTTTAGTGTCTAGCTGCATCAGAGCCTTTACTGGTACAATCTCACAATGTGGTTAGAACGTTGTTTCTGAATGCATAGCCTCCAAACCCAACTCTTTAACCCTCTGAAGATGCTCTGAGCTATCTAATACCCCCTAAGAAATATCCTTTTTCTGCTTAAACTAGCAAGAATGCTAATTCGTAAACTAAGACCCTAATTGAAATGGTGACTGTATCAGATTTCTAGGGCTGCCATTACAAACTACCACAGAGCAAGTGGTTTAAACAATGGAAATTGATTTTCCACTGTTTAGAACTTCTAACTGGCTAGAAGTTAGAGATCAAGGAGTTGATCAGGGTTGATTTCTTCTGAGGTCCCTCTCGTTATTCTGCAGGTGGCCATGTTCTCCCTGTGTCCTCACATGGTTTTCCCTCTGCAGCCATTTGAGTCCAAATTTCCACTTCTCGTAAGGACGCTAATCATATTGGATTAGGGCCCACCAAAATCGCAGAAAAATGCTATCTCCAAATACAGTCATATTTGGAGGTACTGGAGAATTAGAATTTCAACATATAAATCTGGGAGAGACACAGATCACCTTGTAACAGTGACCATAACTGTGCCAGAGATAACAAACAGGACCAAAATTTGCAAAGAAGAAATTTATCTTTGCTATTAAAGACGTTAACGTGCATTCTCTACAAATGAAATAGGAGTATTAAAACACTTATATTGGAAAGACAAATTGATGTACTGAAGTTTACCACAAGTACAGCACGGTGTAAAAGAGAAAACTGAGCAATTGTTGGATGAGTTTACCAGTGCAGACACTAGATCCTAACAATAAAGTTGGTCAAAATTATTTGGATAGTTGACTAAACTTTCTACCGAATGTTATATGGTGACCCCAGCCTAAATTCTGTACTTACTGTAGGAATAAGTATAGCCCTCCTAGATTAATGACATGGGCATTGGGGCCAGTCTCTTGGTTTATGCAAATCACAGTTTTGTCACTTACCAGCTTGCAAGTTTTCTGTACCTCAGTTTTCTCATTTGTAAAATGGGAGTAATTAACAGCATGATTTTAAAAATCAAATATGTATTATATGCAGAACATTTATAATACCTGGCTGATATGGTTTGGATTTGTGTCCCCACACAAATCTCAAGTTGAATTGTAATCCCCATTGTTGAAAGAGAGGCCTGATGGGAAGTGATTGGATCATGGAGGCAGATTTCCCCCTTGCTGTTCTGGTGGTAGGGAGTGAGTTCTCACAATATCCGGTTGTTTAAAGGTATGTAGCACCTCCCACTTCACGCTCTTCCTCCTGCTCCAGCCATGTAAAATGTGCCTCCTTCCTCTTCATCTTATGCCATGATTGTAAGTTTCCTGAGGGCTCACTAGCCATGCTCACTGTATAGCCTGTGGAACCGTGAGCCAAATAAACCTTTTTTTTTTTTTTTTTTTTAATAAATTGCCCAGTCTCAGGTAGATCCTTATAGCAACGAGAGAATGGACTAATAATACAGAAAATTGGAACTGGGAGTTGGGCATTGCTATAAAGATACCTCAAAATTGTGGAAGCAGCTTTGGAACTCATTAATGGGCAGAGGTTGGAACAGTTTGGAGAGCTCAGAAGAACACAAGAAGATGAAGGAATGTTTGAAACTTTCTAGACTTGTTAAAAATGCTGATAGTGATATAAACAATGAAGTCCAGGCTGTGGTGGTCTCAGCTGCAAATGAAGAACTTATTGGGAACTGTAGCAAAGGTCACTCTTGCTATGCTGTAGCAAAGAGACTGTTAGCATTTTGCCACTGTTCTAAGAATCTGTGGAACTTTGAATTTGAGAAAGATAATTTAGGGTTTCTGGCAGAAGAAATATTTCTAAGCAGCAAAGCATTTGAGATGTGGTTTGAAAGCTTCTAACAACATAGGCTCATATGTGTGAGCAAAGAGATGATCTGAAACTGAAACTTATATTTAAAAAGGAAGAAGAGCATTGTTGAAAAATGCATGCTTTGAATAAACAGACCTTCTAAACAGGCTTTGTGTGAGCAACATGGCTGTTTATTCACCTGGGTGCAGGTGGGCTAAGGCCGAAAAGGGCATTAGCAAAGGGCAGTGGGATAGGAGTTGGTTTTATAGGTTTGGGTAGTTTTTTGGGGGTTGGGGGGGTTGCAGAGTAAGTTCAGTTACACTGGTGAGGGGTAGGGGCAAGGAGTATACATGACCACAAGTTCAGTTACAATGGCAAGGTTGGGTGAGAAGTATTTACATTATCATAAGAACAGTTAAGATGGCAGGGTTGGGTGAGGGGCTTGTCAGGGGAAGCTCCACTGGGCAATCAGGGACAATGGAGAACGCAGGCAGGGGGTGGGAGACATCAGCCGAGGCAAGCAGGACTTCAGACTTTCAAGCTGCAGGCTTGCATGTGGAGACCTGACAAGCATAAGAGTCTGGAAAATTTGCAGCCTGACAATGCGGTAGAAAAGAAAAAAAACACTTTTTTTTCAAGGGGAATTTAAGCCAGCTGCAGACATTTGCATAAGTAAAGAGGAGCTGAAAGTTAATAGTCAAGACAATGGGGAAAATGCCTCAAAGGCATTTCAGAGACCTTGGAGGCAGTCCCTTCAAATACAAGTCCAGAGCCTAGGAGGGAAGAATGATTTCATGGGCCAGGCCCAGGACTCCATTACCCTGTGCAACCTCAGGACACTGCTCCTTGTATCCCCACTGCTTCAGCTCTTGCCGTGGCTAAAAGGGTCTAGATATGTCTCAGGCTGCTGCCCCAGAGAGTGCAAGTCTTAAACCTTGGTGGTGTTAAGCCTGTGGTACACAGAGGGCAAGAGTTGAGGCTTGGAAGCCTCTGCCTAGATTTTAGAAGATGTATGAAAACACCTGGATGTTCAGGCAGAAGTTCATCTGCAAGGGCAGAGCCCTAATGGAGAACGTCTACTAGGGCAGTACAGAGAGGAAATATGAGACTGGAGCCCCCACACAGAATCCCCACTGGGCCACTCCCTAGTGGAGCTGTGAGAAAAGGGCCACTGTCCTCCAGACCTCAGAATGGCAGATCCACCAATAATTTACAGCATGCACCTGGAAAAGCCACCAGTACTCACTGCCGGCCCATAAAACAATTGAGGGAGTTGTACCCAGCAGAGCTACAGGGGTGGAGTTGCCCAAGGCCTTGGGAGCCCACCCTTTGCATTAGAGTGGCCTGCATGTGAGACATGGAATCAAACGGGATTATTTTGGAGTTTTGAGATTTAATTACTGCCCTCCTGGGTTTCAGACTTGCATGGGGCCTGTACTCCTTTGTTTTGGCCGATTTCTCCTTTTTAGAATGAATGTATTTACCCAATGCCTATATCCCCCAGTGTATCTTGGAAGTAACTAACTTGTTTTTTATTTCACAGGCTCATAGGTGGAAGGGGCTTGCCTTGTCTCAGATAAGACTTTGGACTGTGGGCTTCTGAGTTAATGCTGATATGAGTTAAGATCTGGGGACTGTTGAGAAGGGATAATTATATTTTGCAATGAGAAAGACATAATATTTGGGAGGAGCCAGGGGCGGAATAATATGGTTTGGCTATGTGTGCCCACCCAAGTCTGATATCAAATCATAATCCCCACATGTCAGGGGAGGGGTTTGGTGGGAAGAGATTGGATCATGGGGGCAGAATTTTCCTTATTGTTCTTGTGATAGTGAGTGAGTTCTCACAAGATCTTGTTGTTTAAAAGTGTGTAGCACTTCTCCCTTCTCTCTCTTCCTCCTGCTCTGGCAATGTAGGACATGCTTGCTTCCTATTCGCTTTCCACCATGATTTTAAGTTTCCTAAGGCCTCTCTAGCCATGCTTCCTGTACACTCTGTGCAACTATGAGGCAATTAAACCTCTTTGCTTTATAAATTACCCAGTCTCAGGAAGTTCTTTATAGCAAAGCAAGAATGGACTAATACATGGGCACTCACTAAACACTCAACAAATGCTGGCTATTACTACTCAAACAAACTAAATTCCTTCAAAAGTTTTAAACATCCAATATGTTTTATTCTTTTTAATTTCCCATCCAATACATTTCCATGACTAATTGCACTATTTTCCTACCACTTCAAAGATTTGGCTGCCAACCTTCCCCTCATGTTATGTATTTACCCTGAAGGATCCTGGGTATTTGCTACTTTCTCTTTACAGTGCCTGTCCTCATTCATAGCCATCTTCACATGTATAGATACACACATCTTTAGTAACCTCTTCCTTTCTTCCCTAAATTTTTAAAACTTTGCTCAGTTACCTCAGGAAATACCTTCTTGATCTCTGGTTCCAATTTTTAAGAGTCAAGATCCGATTATATTTTGAAATAATCTGTTTATATTACATGAATTTTATGGGAATAAGTCTAAAGGTGAACACTAGATGGCAACACTTCTAAATTGTGCTGTTCTAAACCAGTGTCTGATGATGGCAAATGCTGAGAGCCTCAAAATAGGAATATATGGTTCTTTCGTTTCTCAAACATTTTTTCTTTTTAGTTTTAAAAATCAAATAAGCTTTTGGATCTCTCCATAAAGGAGCTTCATGTTGTCTCATTCTTAAAATAAAGTATTTCTTTTTATATCTTATATAATCCCTAGTCTTTATCTTTCTAAAATATTTTCTAATTTTACTTTTTTCTTAAAATAAGAAATCTAAGTTGTATTTATTTATTAAATGTGCCATATTCTATTTAAGGTATTTTCAGTAGTTTAGTTCTTTGAAATAACTAATAAGTATTTATTTAACTTTACAGAGATCTAGAGATGATATTTTATACAATATACATAACAGGTATAAATACTTGTTTCTTTCCTCATGTGTTTTCGTATGAAACTTTGAGCTCAAGAGACTAAAAAATAACAGGAGAGAATTTCCTCTCATGAGGATGAGGATCAGCATGGGTGTTTTCTATGAAAAAGGAATTGTTTTGCAAATCTTCTAATTTTCCTTAGGAAATGAAAATGTAAACTGGGAATTCATTCCTGGTAAAAATGTAAAATAAATTAAATAAAAATACACTTTATTGTAAAAATATATTTTACAGCAAGAAGCTTTTAATACAAAACATCACTTAGGACTCCAAGACAAAAAAAATGGTCAAAGAATATGGACAATAAAGAAGACATGCAAAAAGCTAATTACCACATGAAGAAGGTTAAAAATCACTAGCATTTTTACAAAGCAAGAATAAAATGCTCTTTTGCCTTTAAATTTAGCAAAAATAAAAACAATCTTTATTTTCTTCCCCTCCCCCTTATCATACTGAATATTCAAAAGAGTGTAGTAACAGGCTGAGTTCAAATCCCAGCTCAGAAATCTACCTATCTATCTGGACTTGGTCCAATTTTTTTACTTCTCTCTGCTGTAGTTTCCTAATCTGTAAAATAGGACTAATCAACAAAATTAAGGTTAAATAAGTTAATCTATGTAAAGTTTTATAAAGAATACCTGTTTGGCATGATGATATTTTAAATATACTGGGTTAACAGAATATATTATTAATTTTGTAAGAATACCTGGCACATATGTGTTTACCTAATATATGTACCAGTTCTATTAGCATTGTATAAATGTTATAATTTTATCCCAGAATGGTGGATTGGGTATAGAATGTTTAAAGAAATAAACAACAGAATTATAAAGATAAGTAGACAAAAAAGGCTACAGAAATATCAACTGAAAAAGAAACAGAAGGATATTCTAGAAATGTAACTGCTTAATTTGTTTAATCAGTAAGCAGATTAATCAGGTTTTAAAGATATTTAGAAATAAACTCTGATGCATCAATAATATTTGTAAGCATAAATAAACTTAACTGGTGATTAAATGACTGATTGTCCAACTGTATTTTTAAAACTCAGCTAAGTACTGTTTCGAATACGGGGACATAAAATATAAGGACATAGTAAAAAGTTAGTAAAAAGATACACCTGACAGATGTTTACCAAAAGAAATCTTGATGGCATATTAGTATTGAAATAGGTTTATGACCAAGAATATAAAAACAAAAACAAACCACTGCAAAATATTATTAAGGAAGACTAAGTTCATCAAGAAGCTTTAACAATTTCAATTTTGTATGTACATGATTAAAGAGTTTTAAAGTCATAATTAGAATTGCAGGAAAAATGGACCCATCTACTATACAATGGAAGATTTCAAAATGCATTCACTCATTTTATTGAACAATTATTTTTGAGTGTCTGCGTGCTAGGGACTCTTCTATTCATTGGGAATAAAACACAAAAATCCTTACCTTTTTGAAGCCTAGATTATAATGGAAGGAGAGAGAAAATATATACAAATACATAAACACAGTACAACCTTGTGAAAGTATACACAGGATATCATAAATTCTAAAAGTATAAAATGGATGTTTTGCTCCCAACCACCACTCTATCCTACATGTAGAACAGATAGGGAGGAGGAATAAGGTTTTTGTGAGGCTGGGGGATGGAATAGGGCACATGATACAGAAGGCAGCCAGGCAGTAAACTAGCACAAAATTCACAGGAAAAGTAGAGTTTGAATTCTGCTTGCTCAGTAATTTCCCATTCAGTATTTCGAAAGTGGGCCAACAAAATTAGCACTATCTAGCTAGAAATTTCCTGGAGTCATTACCGCTTTCCTGAACTCCAGTCAACTACAGGCCCTGAATCAATCCCATGAATATTTAGGCTGGAGTGGATAATCACCACCAGGTGGTGCCAAACTGTTAGGATCAGGATTGATTTGCACAGTGAAGCAATATCTCCAGGACTGTGCCCTCTCCTACTCGTTTTATTAATTTCCCACTGGAAAACAAGAAAAATACATCAAAGATGAAAAGTTGGAAAGGAAAACACAGGACTTCATTATTTCAAAAATGATACGATAGTCTATACAAAAATTCCAAAAGACAATTTATTAGAAACAGTAAGTTTAACTTAGAATTTGTTTACTATATTTATTAATTATAAAATTAATTTAGAATTTTAGCATCACTATGCAAAATTCAGCCACATTTCTATAAAAAAAACCTAACAAGTACTCAGTAAACATTTCTATAGCATAACAAGCACAAAGAAAATTTAATGTAAAAAGAGATTCCATTTAAGTAGCTCAAAAATAGAATACCTAAAATTGATTTAATAAAGAATCATAAGGCCTGTACAGAAAAAAATTACGAAATTTTATTAAAAGACATTCAGAAGATCTAAGTAAATGAAAACATAGACTGTGTTCATGTAAAGAAAACCTCAAATTTTTTAAAGCGAATTCTCCCCAAATTGATCAAGAGAGCCAATATAAGCACAATCAAAATATCAATAGAAGTTCTGTGAAACATAACAATTTCAAGACATAAGTCTGAAATCTATGGAAAAGCAAGAATAACCATGACATCCCTCAATTAAAAAAGGAAACTTTGCCAACCAGATGTTGAAACTAACGATGAACCCATAATAATTCAGATAGTGTTTTGGCATAGGGAAAAGCCAAATCACCAAGTGAACAAAAGAGAGAACCCAAAAATACCAAAGAATATATGGAAACTTGATATATAACAGTGGCAATGGTGATGAATGAGAAAAGTTTATACTGAGAGTAAAAAGATAAATTTCTATTCATAATAAATAAATAATTAGAGTACAAAAAAATTATCCCTTACACTAAAATCTCACGTAGTTGGAAAGATGGAGGTAGAAAATCTCCACTTGCCAATCATTCTAGTAATAACTAATTCAGACAAAATTGCCAACCAATGCCAAAACTAGTGGGTCAAAATTTGATAAATAACAGAACAGTTACATATTCTCAAACTGCTTCTACTTAAATTACTTTTTAATTACAAAGAAGAAAAAACAGTACTATTAGAGTGAATAAACCTTGAAGACATCACCTTAACCAGGTAATCAAAGATCACAATATCAAAATTGGAAAAAAACTGATATTTTATTATTTCTGTTGTGTTGCATAGAAAAGAACACAACTTCATTTATATAGCATTCCTGAGAAAAAAATGGATAACCTAGATCTAATCATGAGCAAACATCCCATGAAGAAAACCTACATTCAGAGACATCTTACAAAATAATTGGTCTGAACTGCTAAAAATTGTCAAAATCAAGAAATATAAAGATAGACTTAGGAACTGTTCCAGATTAAGGGAAACAAAGGGCATGACAGCTAAATATAATATGGGATTCTAGATTGGATCCTGTACTGGGAGAAGGGAAGATGGAAGGGTAGAATAGCGTGCCTATAAAGGGTATTTTATTAGGACAACTGTAGAAATTTCTATAGACTAGGTATAATATTACATTGGTGTTACATTTTCTAATTTTGATAATTGAATATTTTTGTTCTTAGAAAACATATACTCAAGTATTTAGGCAAAGAGATGTCATATCTGCAACTTCTTCTCAAATGGTTCAGACAAGAAAACATGCATAAAAAGAGAACAAGAAAGTAAATGTGGCAAGTGATAACAATTGAATCTGGTGAAGGGTATTCGGGAAATTGTGCAATGTTCTTGAAACTTTTCTGTGCTTTATATTAGTTTTAAAATTAAAATCTAAACAATAGCAAGGGAATGTTAAATATAAAGCTGAAAACTGCTTATCTCAGAAAGTTGGGGGAGGCCGGAGAGAGAGAAGGGAGGAAAACATAGGTAGATGCAACAGTGCTGGTCATGTTATAGATTCTACATTTGAAGATGAAATCGTGAACATTCATTGTGTTATTTAGCTTTAACAGTTATCTATGCAGTCAGCCCTCCATAGTCATGGGTTTGGCATCCCTGGAGTCAACTGACTGCAGATTGAAACATATTTACAAATATACAAACTAAAACAACAATAAAAATAATACAAATTTTAAAAACAGTACAATAAAATAACTATTTACAAAGTATTTAAACTGTTCTGGGTACTATAAGTAATCTAGAGATGATTTAAAGTATATAGGAGAATGTGCACAGGTCAAATACTATACAATTTTATGTAAGGAGCCCAAACATCTACAGATTTGGGTATCCCTGGGGTTTCTGGAATCAATTCCCTGTGCATACTGAGGGATGATTCTACATTATACATTATATCTTTGTGTATGTATCAAATATTATATTATAAGATAATAAAGGGAAAAAAAGATAATGAGGCATGAATCAGATATGCCTGATGAGCTGCGTGAATGCATGAGCTGTATGCCCTTGAGTATGTTTCTTTTTCTCTCCGAAGTTCTGGTTCATCATCTACAAAAAAAAGGGAATAAAAGGATCTAGTGTGTTGTTTTGTGTAAAATGTTTGGCAGCAAGTGCTCATTAGATGGTAGCTGTTGTTATTTTCTCTGATAGGGCAGAGGTAAAGGGAGAACCCCCACAATGATAGGCTTGATAAAAGTGATAAAGGTTTGGAATGCTCTTCATCGCCAATTGGTGAGGAAGTTAACTAGGGAGTAAAATTGAGCCAGTGTTGAAAATGAAGTAGAGAGCTAAGGAGCTTTATATCTTTTTCCTCAGCTGCACTCCATAGTCTGGAAGTAAGACTTGGAAACAAAAACCCAGATATTTATATTGAAAGGTCTAGAGCAAGGTCAGCAAGGCAGAAGGTGCCACAGAGAATGAGGCAAGTACAGCTGTTCAGGGGATTCTGCCTGGACAGGAAGCCTTCTCTTACTTAAAATGTTGGGAAAGCAGACACTAGGGGAAGTTGAAGATATAAAGTGAGCTGATAATTTAGCAGATTAACGAGAGACTGTGTATGAAAGAATGCCTAACAGAATAATCATTTTCCAGTATAGAATAAGTGAATTCATTTCTAATTCATATATGAAATAAAAAATTATTCTTTTTAAAATACTTCCTTTTCATAGGTTTCTGAAAAACAGGTGGCATTTAGTTACATGAGTAAGTTCTTTAGTGGTGATCTGTGGCATTTCAGTGCACCCATCACCCGAGCAGAATACACTGAAGCCAATTTGTAGTCTTTTATCCCTCACCCTCCTCCCACACTTTCCCCCAAGTCCCCAAAGTCCACTGTATCATTCTTACGCCTTTGCATTCTGATAGCTTAGCTCCCATTTACGAGTGAGAATATACGATGTCTGTTTTCATCCCTGAGTTACTTCACTTAGAATAACAGTCTCCAGTTCCATCTAGGTTGCTGTAAATGCCATTCATTCATTCCTTTTTATAGCTGAGTAGTATGCCATGGTATATATATCCAACAATTTCCTTATCCAATCATTGATTGATGGGCATTTGGGCTGGTTCCGTATTTTTGCAATTGCAATGTGGAGATTCCTTAAAGAACTAAAAGTAGAACTACCATTTGACAGAGGAATCTCACTACTGTGTCTCTATCCGGAGAAAAGGAAGCCATTATACAAAAAATGATTCTTCCATTGTATATGTACAGCTAGCTTGTACAATTTCCCCTACAGTTTACCACTTTTTATGTACCAAAATCCCTAAACAAATTTTTAAAAATCGATTAAATATATACTGAGCAGCCACTTTGTTCAAGGACAGCTTTGCTATAAGGTAGATAAGAACTGTTATAAATCAATCAATGGTTGAATGAAATTTTAATTTTTCAGTATCAATTGCTTTTAGGAATGAGCATATACACATAGCTAACTTAAGCCTACCATGCATGCAATTAAACTCAAAAAGTATGAAAAGTAAAGCAAATTTAATGATGTTTGTACATTGCCAACAGTCAACTCAGGGAAAAAACTAAATAACATCAATCGTTTGATATCTGAAACCTGAAATTTTTTCTACGTAAATGGTACATAGAGGTAATCTATCTCTCTAAAATAATAGAAATATTGCCAAAGTACCACTATGTCAGCTGTTGGTTTGTGGGAAATTCTTTTGGTTACTTGTCTCTGTGTTTAATTTCTTAAATGTTAATAATTTCCATTAGACATCAACTATTTATCATTACCTTATTTTTATAGCAATATGGTACTTTGTTTTAGAAACAAGGTCTCACTATGTCACCCAGGCTGGAGTGGAGTGATGTAATCACAGCTCACTGTAACCTTCAACTCCTGATTTCAAGCAATCCTTTTACCTCAGCTTCTCAAGTAGTTAGGCTATAAAAATGGGCCATTATACCCAGCTAATTTTTTTTCTTTTTCTTCTTATGTTGCCCAGGCTGGTCTCAAATGCCTGGCCTCAAGCAATCCTTTGGCCCTGGCCTTCCAAAAGGTTGGGATTATAGGCATGAGCCAATGTACCCAGTGCAATATGATGTAAATATATTCATTAACATAATGTTATCTATCCTTTCTCCTTTCCTTGCTTCCTGTACTAAATGCAGACAACTTCAGAGATGAAGGCAGGTATTCAGTTGGAGGATTTTAAAAGAAATTCACTGTAAAATTCTGGGAGTTACAGGTACAAGAATTAGTAAGCTAACCATCGTCTTGTTTTCACGCCGACAGCTTTGCTACAGTCACCGTGTTCTCCACAAACAGAACTATGTAGAGAAGTTACGACAACCAAAGTGAATTTCCTGAGAAATGTAATTTGGGAGAAATTGAAGGATTTAGGAAGAGATGATACTGACAGAGACATAGCAATGTTGCATTTGAACTGATAAACTGATTATGCAGAGGCATAGTGGAAGAAAGGGATATTCAGGGAAATAATAAAAAGTCATCTGTGACTACCTAAAAATCCCATGTTCAAAATAGCTCAAAGAACAAAAATGTTACTCTTATTTTAATCGCTATGTTTTTAAAAAGAAAGATAATGTCTTAATTCATTACTTGCATTTCTGCCAAAATTATCTTTGAAGAAAATGTCTTAATAAAAAATAATAATAATAATAATGCCATGGGATTTTAAATAGAAATGGAGATTTCTGGTTTGACATGGTGAATTGAATAGATGTATCACTTCTATTCTCTCCTGAATGCCTATTAATATGATAATAATAATATTTACAATATACAAGCCTAAAAGAATCAAAATAACAGGAAAAAAAACACAGGTGATCAGGAAACAACGAATTTTGAAGGATGGAAAGCTTGATCACTCAGGAGAATAGAGGAAGCCAAATCTGTTTCTTCAAAAGGAGGAAGCAGAACCAAGCTGCAAAGGCTCAAGAATTCGATTTTGCAGAAAGGGAGTGTGAAGCCCAGGTCTGAAATTAAGAAAATCATTTGAAATTCTGTGCAAGAGGCGGTTAGACCCTGAAAAGCCTCAACAACCCCTACCAAATTCTCAGACTTGGAATTATTCCTTAGAGAACATGAATCACAAAGAATTTAGGCTTACAGACAATGGGAACAGAAAGATTCAAGAGGAGACAGGGGGCTGAAAATAGGTGGATTAAGTGGAATCTACATATTTATCAGAGAAACACACCTCCAATCCCTGCCAGCCCTCATTCCCTGTCCAGGTCCCCAAATACCCACAGCCAGACACACGTATATCCCAGGGACAAGACCCTGAACAACTTTCAAGGCAGAAATTGAATGCCCCCTGAGAATATGCTACAGATTCAAAGACATTTTCAGGTATGTAAAATCTCAAATAGGGAGAAAACCAGTAAAGAAGCAGCTAGGATTCTGGAAACACGGGCTTCAACAGAGAAAATTTCCCAGGAAAATATCAAAAGAAAGTGCCAGAATGAAGAATCATAAAATGGGAACTAGAAAGCAACTGGTCAAGATTGGAACAGGAGAGTAAAGATTTCTGGAAATAAATGTAAAATGGAACTCAGATTATCTGACAAGCATTGCACTATGTGAAATCTTACTTAGAAGACAAGTGAATGAATAATTGACACAATTACTGACTCCAGGGAAAAGGAAAGGAAACATAATTATGTCACATTACTAGATTCAGCAATGAAATGTATTTTAACAGTGAAAATAATGCAAATTCAAAATAAAATTTAGCCAAATTTGTGATTAATTTATGGTGAGAGGTTGGAGGGAAGGGAAACAGAACTACATCCTCACTTACCAATGTAAAAAGTCAATAGATGATGTAAAACATGAACATATCAAGATATAGCAGGGTAAATACATAGCTCTTATATATACAGATAAATACCAAAAGACACAGGGAAAGAATTAGAAATTAGAGGGTAAGAGTGGGTACAGGGATAGGTAGGTCATTTTTAAAAATTATAACTCTCTGTTATATCCTATTATTTTAATTACATTAGTGAAAAGTAATAACACCTGGGCTTATATTCGGTGTTTCTCAACAATTTATAACCCATAACTGCGTTTGGTTAATCAAAAATAACCCATGCATTTTAAAAATATTATTTTAAGGTTTGAATAAAGCGAGCTTTGTGACTAAAAACAATTTACACAAAATGCTGTTTTGTTTTCAAACTGTTCATACCCTTTCTTCCCCCTACTTTCAGAATTAGATAAGAACATACTTCTCCATCTCTCTGTAAAGAGAACGTTCACTTTTTTTAATTTCATGGCTGAGGACTTTACAATGTCTTCTTATGAATGTATTCAATCCACATTCTTTTTAACCTGGCTTTAATGCCTGCTTTTCTCTCCTACTGTCCTCAGTCTGCTTATTTAAACCGATTGTCCTTCACCTCACAACAGGCACCCTCTGCTCAAGTTAAATGAATCTCTGAGAATTCTCCATACAATGAGCCTTGCCTACTTTCATCTTTTGGGTCAGGCTATTGAATATCTGGACCTATCTCCTCTGTACCTGGCCAAGGCCTTCCTGTTCTTCAAAACCTGCCCCAGGATTGGCAAAGACAATTCTTACCACAATTCTGAAACTGTATCATCTTTGGAACTTTGATTTTTATCATTAAAACTGGAAAGTACTACTTATAGAAGATGAGAAAAAAATTGAATGAAAGACTCCCTTTATGACCTTCTTGGGCAAAAGCAAAATTTAAACAAATGAACATTTGTCCAAATTCAAGGGACTGTGCTAAGTCTATTGAGCTGACGCCATACCAGTTATTTTCACAAACGATGTGATGTGCCAGATATTTTTTCAGCGTTATAGTATTTCCCATTAAAGAGGGACCACCTCTTTAAAACACCTAGTCCCAACAACATGTACAGATATATAATTTGTCATTGTCTATTTGATTGGATAGATACCAACCCAATGCTAGATAGACATTGACCAATAAATCTGGCATGAGTTTACTTTTATAGTGAGCTTGTGTTTTAGTTAAAGGCTCCCATTTTTATTGTATTTGTTTCAAAACAAATAATAATACCAGAAAAGAAAAAATGGCAAAAGCTTCACTACTTCTACCACCCAAACAAATTTTTTACTTTTTCATGTACTCTTTCATTTCTTATCCCTATACACACATAATTTTATATACAAAGCATTCTAGTGTTTGCCCTGTATGTTATAAACATTTTCATGTTTAAAACCTCCCTTAAGCTTAATATTTTCGTATGTAAGCAATAATGTATCTATTCGTATCATATAACTAATCTATTATAGCACCATAATTATTTCATTTGTGTCTCTATTATTAGTCATTTAAAATTCTTTTTACTTGTTTTAGTAGGCTTGGGCAAATAGGCACTTTCACGCACTGGGAATACTTAAAATGTACATATTTTCTGACCTGGCAATTTTGCTTCTAGAATCTATCCTTGAGAAGCAATTACAGAAGTTTGTAAATTATGTATATATGTAATGTTGCTCTTTGCTGAATTATCAAATAGTAGAAATTGGCAATGATCTACATTATAAACAATAAATTACCAAATAAATTTTGGTTTTCTACATAACACACTATATGGTTATTTAAAACAATGAGTTAGATCTGTTTGGGCTGCCTTGGAGAATAATCCATGACAAATTGATGAATGATGGGATGCGAATGGAAACATAAGCTTTGGGTAAATTGATAGAGCTCATTTTTTTGTGAAAAAAATACTAGATGTGTATATTTATCATAAATATATATAGACATTTGTACAGATATAAAAATATATCTAGAAGTATATATAATAAACTCTTGATAATGGTTATCCTTAGGGAGTAAAATTAGGCCAGGCAGGAGAGAAATTTTTATTTTGCATTTTTGGCATTATTTGAATTCCCACAAGCATATATTACTTTAATTATTTTTGAAAGACGTGGATAAATACAGATAATCTAAATAAAACTTATGCGGTAATTATTACCTATCTTCAAAGATGGTCCACCCCAGCAGCATTTTAAAATTGCTCCTGATCACACAGGAGACTTACCAGGCCCATCAGTCCTCCTTATTTAAGGGGAAATGAAGAGAGCCCAGTTTTCTCTGGAGTTGAACATGTTCTGGATTACCAGCATGTTCATTAGGCAAATGAAAGTCAGCTTTCTATTTTGATATGCTATCACTCCAAGGGAGAGACCAAATCAGGTCAATCAAACAATGGTTTCTGGAACTGAACAAGATCAATCAAAAACTTTGGGCCTTCTTAGCTTTGCCCTTCTCAGAGTCCCTAAGGGTTTTACAAACAGGCAGAAGTCTCTATGAATACTTAAAATCATCTAGAATTGTCAACTTAAAACTTTCTTTTTTCTACTCTTTTTGCTTCTAGAAATTAGAGTGCAAAAGTGCATCATCAAATTTCTGATCATGAATACTTTCAGCTGATTTTTTTAGTTTAGAAAAACATGGAATAGATTGAATGAAAGTACATCACAGGGTTTCTCAGTTTTAATACTATTGATATTTTGAGCAGGATAATTCTCTGTTGTAGGGGGTTGTCCCTAAACTGTACCCACTGGCTGCCAGTAACCAGCACCTCCCTCCAGTTGTGACAACCAAAAAATACCTTCCGACACTGCCAAATACCCCTGGAGAACAAAATTAGCCTCAGTTGGAAAGTGATATACTTGGAGTAGTATTCAGCCACTTAAACAAATGGATTAGTTCTATATATATTGATAGAAAGAACTTCAAAGTAGTAAGTGAAACATGAAAGGTACAAAACAGTGTAGAGTACACCAGTAATGTTGTAATTAAAACCTTGGACCCTGGAGGCAAACTGCCTGGGATGAAATCCTAGCTCTTCCAAGCCAGCTGTGTGATGTTGGGCAATTTACTTATCTTCTCTGTTTCTAGATTTTTAAAAATTTTTTTAAAGTTCTATTATAGGATTAAGATTTGAGGATTAAATGTGATGATATATAGAAAGTGCTTAGAACAGTGTCTGACATACATGTTATGGTTTGTGATCATCATCACCATCATTTGTGAAAATATGAGGTTTACAGAATATGTCTGGAAAGACATATAAGGAAGCTGGTGACAGTGATTTCCTCTGGGCACGGGTGTGGCTAAGGGTAAAGGGAAAACTTACTTTATCCTGGATGCTCTTTGAAGTATTTTGAATTTTTCTGGTGTTGCCTATTCAAACATTTCACACAGATAATTTAGTTTTAAAAGGTTTTATGAACATATGTTAGATTCCTACCTGGTATATATATATCCACAAGTTATTTTGTGGATATCAACAAGTTGATCCTAAACTTTAGATGGAGAAGCGAAAGCTCCAGGATAGACGACTCGGTGTTGAAGAACAACATTAGGACTGACACGAACTGACTTCGAGACTTAACATAAAGCTACAGTAACCAAGACAGTGTGGTACTGACAAAAGAGTAGAAAAACAGATCAATGGAACGGGTCCAGAGAGCCCAGAAATAGACCCACATGCACACTGTCAACTGATCTTTGACAAAGAAGCAAAGGCAATGCCATATAGCAAAGATAGCCTTTTCGACAAATGGTACTGGAATGACTAGACATCCAAGTACTTTATACCCTTCATAAAAATTAACTACAATGGGTCCTGGACCTAAATGTAAAATGTAAAACTATAAAATTCCTAAAAGATAACATAGGAGAAAATCTAGATTATCTTGGTTTTGGACATGACTATTTAGATACAACACCAAAGCTATAATCTGTGAAAGAAATATTTGATAAGCTGGACTTGATTACAATTCTAAAAAAACTTCTCTGTGAAAAATAATGCCAAGAAAATGAAAAGACAAGCCACAGACTGGGCATACTTATTGACAAAATATACATCTGATAAAGAACTAGTATTTAAAGTATACAAATAACTCTTAAAACTTAATAAGAAAATGAACAAACCAATTTTTTAAATGGGCAAAACCTGAATAGACACCTCACCAAAGAAGATATACAGATGGCAAGTAAGCATATGGAAAGATGCTCCACACCATATGTCATTAGGGAACTGCAAATTAAATTAACAGTGAGATACTACTACACACCTATTTGCCAAAATTCAAAATACTGACAGTACCAAATGCTGGGAAGGATATGGAGCAATAAGAATTCTCATTCACTGCTTATGGGAACATAAAATGGTACAGCTACTTTTCAAGAAAGCTTAGTGATTTCTTTAAAAACTAACCCTACTCTTACCATATAACCCAACAATCACACTCCTTGACATTTACCCAAATGAACTGAAAACTTAAGTCCACACAAAAACCTGCACAAGGATGTTTTTATCAGCTTAACTTATAAGTGCCAAAACAGAAGCTTCCAAGATACCCTTCAATATGTGACTGGGTAAATGAAGTCTGGACATCCAAACAATAGAATATTATTCAGCACTAAAAAGAAATGAGCAATCAAGTCAAGAAAAGACTTGGAGAAAACTTACGTGCATATTAATAGGGAAAGAGGCCAATCTGAAAGGCTACGTATTATATGATTCCAACTATATGAATTCTGGAAAAGGCAAAAGTATGGAAACAGTGAAAGGATCATTGGTTGGTGAGGGAGGGAAGGATGAATGGGTGGAAGAGCACAGAGGATTTTTAGGCAGTGAAACTATTCTCTATGGTACTGCAATGGTGGATACATAATATTATAATTTGTCAAAACCTGGAATATACGGCACCAAGAATGAATGCTAGTATAAGCTGTGGACTTTGGGTGATAATGATATGTCAACAAAGATTGATCAGTTGTAACAAATGTACCATTGGGGAGCAGGATGTTGATAGTGGGAAGGTTGTGCATGTGTGAGGCACAGGGGACGTATGGAAACTCTGTACCTTCTGCTCAATTTTTCTGTGATCCTAAAACTGCTCTAAAAAAAATAAAGTTTGTTAATTAAAGAAAGAAACCTAAAAAAGATAATATAGGCACATTCACCCAGAGACACATACAACTCTATGTTCACTTATGATTTGTAAAAATGAAACTTGTCTTTCCTGACTCAACAACAAGGAGATCTCTAAAGGAACTCGTGTTAGTCTGTTTTCATGCTGCTGATAAAGACATACCCAAGACTGGGCAATTTACAAAAGAAAGAGGTTTAATGGACTTCAGTTCCACATGACTGGGGAAGCCTCACAATCATGGTGGAAGGCAAGGAGGAGCAAGTCATGTCTTACATGGATGGCAGCAGGCAAAGAGAGAACTTGTACAGGGAAACTCCCATTTGTAAACCCTTCAGGTCTTGTAAGACTCATTCACTATCATGAGAACAGCATGGGAAAGACCCACCCCCATAATTTAATCACTTCCCACTGGGTTCCTCCCAAAACACATGGGAATTAAGGGAGGTACAATTCAAGATGAGATTTGGATGGGGACACAGCCAAACCATATCAGAACTTCTTGAAATATTTTTATAGCTGAGAGAAATAAGGAAAGATAGATTATAGAAAGGGTAGGAGACAAAAGGAAAGAAGAGGAGAAAAATAGAAACCACATAGATTAAGAAAAGGAAGTACACATTCTCCTTGAAACATTAAGAGAAATATATATATATCTATATACACATACATTTTAATGTAAAAGTTATGAGTTAATCTTGCCTATGAAATTAGTTCTACTTATGCTACCAGGATTGTATTCACTGATCATTCCTTTTTCCCACCCGCAACCCAGCTCTAGGTATGTTAGTCCTATCCTTCCATAACTTGTTCCTTATGCAACTTAACATAGTTGGGGTAAGGTGAGGACAGAGAAAAGAAAAGAATACTACCTACTCCTCCATCCCTAGAAAGGGATCTTTAAAGTTCAACTCCCTTGGCTCTGCTCACATTCAGGTTACAAAACTTGAGGGAGGTCTGGTTAGACCAAAAGTGAACAGCATCATGGCAGGCCACTGCATCAGTATCCTTCCTGGGATGTCAGGGAACTGAGCCTCCAGGTAGGTAATTTTTGGGGTTTTGCTTTGAGCTGACTACCAGTTTCACAGAAATGCAAAGAATCACTATGTTGCTGCCAATAAGAATGTGGCCAGTTGAATACTGAAAATGAAGTTTGTTGTTTTTAATTCTTGAGAAGCAGTCCACCATGAGCTTCCTGTACCCCCCACATATCTTGCTAAGTGAGGCAAAATTGCAGTCTTGACTATATTCCCTCCACCCCTCCTGCCATGAGCCACCTCTCAAGATTGATGATGCAGCTGGCAATTCTGAACATCAAATAAAGAACTGTAGCTCTTACATTGTACCTGTCTTCTTGCAGACAGAGGAAGGGTTGCTTGCTGCTATCTAAAAAGTAACGGATTTATTAGGGTTCCTCTCCTGTGGTACACCCCACTGCCATGCAGGATCTGCCTGGCCTTCTGATCATCCTATGGGATTCAGGGAACTGGCACAACTCTGCTGATACTCGTGTAACTGCTTTTGCTCTGAGTATCAAAGTCCTTTATCTCCGATCCAAGCACCTCATGTCCTCTGCCAGCATCAATGAAACTGTGGGGGGCTAATTTATTAGCAATTAGTTATTTCAGTGGAAACTCCCTTGCTTCTAGCTCTTTTTCATATTTATTTACCTCTGGGGGGAAAAAAGGAATGTGGGAGTGAGCAGGGAGAGAAAGTAGCTAAAATGACACGCAAGAATCTAGATAGTCTCCAAAATGGTATAAATCATTAGTTTCCTGGTACTGACATCTGGTTAAACAGCTACATTGTTATACCTCAGTCTAAGCAATTCCAACTCTTCATCAAATTAGGCCTGTAAAATGGCCTCTGTCACTGGCTTTATAGGCCTCATAAAAATCTCTGTGCAGTATGCACCAAGCATATTTCCAGCATTCTCTTCACCAAATGACCACAGGTCAGTGCTCATACATGGACACTAAGGAAACTCAGGAGGGTGCAAACACAAACATATACCTCCTCTCCCACACCATCTTTGGTTGTTTCTCCTGTTCACGGGGCTGATGGTCCCTCACTACTGGCCTCATGCTACTGAAGTATAGAAAGGCTGCTGCTACCTTACAGAAGAACCTTACACTTCGAGCATTCATCCAACAAACCAAATGGCTCCTGCAGTGAGAGGGACATCAGGATTTAGAAGCTCCAGCTGAGGACACCCTGACAGCTGTCAGAAAGATCATTCAATACCATAAGGTAGCATCAGCTAGTCCATGTTCTTCTCCTTTCTTTTTCAATCTATGGCATTCTGTTCCAGATACACTACAGACAGCATTTAAGTGTCATTGATCTCTTAGAACTTAGTGTCTTTTGTGAAATTCCATTTTTATTCCATTGCTTTGCTTAGCAAAGATCCTGGCTCACAGCACCAAATAAATGGTAACATGTCATTATAATAATAACTATTATTATTGTTATTGTCATCTCAGAGAAAAGCTACAGTGTGGTACACACACACACACACACACACACACACACACGAGTAACTGAAGCATCCATCTTTAGAATCTGAAATATGAGCTTTTGGATGAGGCTTTAGCTGTAGATAGCACATCAATTCCCAAACTCAAGGATTTCTTTATTTATCTCAAAATTGCCACAAGAAATGCTTGTTGTGCAATATTAACCATCTTCTCCCAAGGGACCATTATACCAGTGCTTACACAGGAAATTTATCTTCACCATACACATGTCTTTTGACAAAAACATTTGAAAAGCCATTCATTTGGAAAGTTTATTTGATCAATCTAGTTTGTAGCCAAGACACCTTTTTGCAGTCAAAAATTGGAAGATGACGGCCGGGCACAGTGGCTCACGCCTGTAATCCCAACACTTTGGGAAGCCAAGGTGGGTGGATTGCTTTTACCTCAGGAGTTCAAGACCAGCCTAGGTGACATGCAAAAACTGCTTCTACAAAAAAGTGTAAAAAATAAAAAAATTAGCCAGGCATGGTGGCTCACGCCTGTAGTCCCAACAACTTGGGAGGCCGAGGCTGGAGAATAGCTCAACTCTGAGAAGCAGAGGTTGTAGTGAGCAGATATTGTGCCACTGCACTGCAACCTGGGCGACAGAGTGAGACCCCGTCTCACAAAAAAAAAAACCAGAAAAAAAAACTGGAACATGTACCCAAGCAGAACTAGATCCCACATACAAAAAGATAAATATGAACCAAACCTTATTAAAACGACTGATAATAACCCCATAATCAAGATGAAAGATATATTGTCAAAATTCTATTTATATAAAAACACAGTAAAAAATTTATACTCACGCCTGTAATCCCAGCACTTTGGGAGGCCACAGCAGATGGATCACCTGAGGCCAAGAGTTCAAGACCAGCCTAGCCAACATGGTGAAACCCAGTCTCTACTAAAAATACAAAAAATTAGCTGGGCATGGTGGCAGGCACCTGTAATCCCAACTACTCAGGAGGCTGAGGCAGGAGAACTGCTTGAACTGGAGAGGTAGAGGCTGCAGCGAGCTGAGATCCCACCACTGCACTCCAGCCTGGGCAACAAGAGTAAAACTCCATCTCAAAAAAAAAAACTGTTTAAGTTTCTTACAGATGCTGGATATTAGACCTTTGTCAGATGCATAGTTCGTGAAAATTTTTTCTCATTTCATATGTTGCCTGTTTATTCTGTTGATAATTTTTCAAGGTATTGAAGCTCTTTAGTCTAACTGGATCCCATTTGTCAATTTTTGTGTTGTTGCAATTGCTTTTGGCATGTTCATCATGAAATCTTTGCTCACGCCTATGTCCCAAATGGCATTGCCTAGGTTGTCTTCCAGGGTTTTTATAGTTTTTATGTTTTACATTTAAGTCTTTAATCCATCTTGAGTTATTTTTTGTTTATGGTGTAAGAAAGGGATGCAGTTTTCTGATTATGGTTAGCCAGTTATTCCAGCACCATTTATTGCATAGGGAATCCTTTCCCCATTACTCATTTCTGTCAATTTTGTCCAAGATCAGATAGCTGTAGGTATGAGGTCTTTCTTCTGGGTTCTTTATTCTGTTCCATTGATCTAGGTGTCTGTTCTTGTACCAGTACCAACTGATTTGGTTACTGTAGCCTTGTAGTATAGTTTGGGTAGCGTGATGCCTCCAGCTTTGTTGTTTTTGCTTATGATTGTCTTGGCTATACGGGCTCTTTTTTGGTTCCATATGAATTTTTAAATAGTTTACACACTGTTGATGGGAGTGTTAATTAGTTCAACTATTGTGGAAGACAGTGTAGCAATTCCTCAAAGACCTAAAGACAGAAATACCCAGCAATCTCATTACTGGATATATACCCAAAGGAATATAAATCATTCTACTGTAAAGACAAATGCAGGCCAGGCATGGTGGCTCACACCTATAATCCCAGCAGTTCGTGAGGCCAAGGGGGCAGGATTACATGAGGTCAGGAGTTCGAGACCAGCCTGGCCAATATGGCAAAACCCCATCTCTACTAAAAATAGAAAAAGTAGCTGGATGTAATTGCAGCTATTTGGGAGGCTGAGATATGAGAATTGCTTGAACCCAGGAGGCAGAGGTTGCAGTGAGCCGAGATAACCCCACTGTACTCCAGCCTGGGTGACAGAGGACAGAGTGAGACTCTATCTCCAAAAATAAATAAATAAATAAATAAATTAAATACATAAAATAAAGGCAAATGTGTGTGTATGTTCATTGCAGTACTATTCACAATAGCAAAGACATGGAATCCTAAATGCCCATGAATGATAGACTGGATAAAGAAAATGTGGTACATATACACCATGGAATACTATGCAGCCATAAAAAAGAATGAGATCATGAACTTTGCATGGACATGGATGGAGCTGGAGGTCATTTTTAGCAAACTAATGCGGGAACAGAAAACCAAATAGCACATGTTCTCACTTATAAGTGGGAGCTAAATGATGAGAACACATGGACACATAGAGGGGAATAACACACACTGGGGCCTATTGGAGGAGGGAGAGGATTAGGAAAAATAACTAATGGGTACTAGGCTTAATACCTGAGTTATGAAATAATATGTACAACAAACTCCCATGACACACATTGACCCATGTAACAAACCTGAACATGTACCCTTGAACTTAAATAAAAGTAAAAACAAACAAATAAAGAAATATTGCCATCAAGGGGGCATTAGGTCTCTCTTGGTCATGTCTCCACAGCTAGCACAATACTTGGTGCATAGCATAAACTCCCTGCATATCTTATGGAAGAAGGAAGGAAGGAAAGGAAAGAGATGAAGGAAAGGCAGGGAAGGAGGAAGAGAGGGAAGAAAGGAAAAAGGGGAAAGGAGAGGAAAAGAGAGGAGGGAAGGAGACAGGAAACAAAGAAAGAAAATAAAATAAAGGAGTAAAACAGAAAACTCATGGTCAAGAGGAAGACCAATAGTAATATGCCATGATTTCATGTTTGGGAGGAGAACTCTCCTATTAGCTCCACAGGTAACTTGATTGTCCTTTTTCTAAATCCACTTATTTAATTTAGTTCATTTGACACACATGTACAATTACAACAGTTTAAATATATTACAATCTGCTTCATAATTTACTTCCTAAAATTTTTCAAGCATTTAGTTCATATACAAACACTAAAAAGTATAAGGGAAAACATAAAATGAAATGTAAATTCACGTAGACAGACTTATTCGAAGTTTAGCTTTTAGACTTGTTTACTTCAAAGTATCTCCATGTGTTGATACTGACCAAACAATTGGGTAGTTTGTTAACACAAAAGTGTCATAATCTTAAGAAATAAAAAACCCATTATTCTATTCAAGATATTTTAAAAATTTCCTTGAATTAATTATTTACTAATTAGGGAAATTATAATCATACATGGGAATGAAAAAAAGTGACAATAATGTGATAAAATGTAAAAATCAATTCAAAGCTGGTAATTATCTTGCTAATTTAACTAAATCCAATTAGAATGAATTTGGGTGACCTAAATGATCTAGTTTGACTGACTAGATTTTCTCTTAATACTTAATTTATTTCTTTGTGTTTGATAAACTTAGTACAAAGGCATTCATTTATAATTTAAAGTGACCTATTTATCATAATTTTCCAGTAACGCTAACTCCTTCAGAACAAGTGTTTCCTCAAAATCTTGTGCTTTACTGATAAACTATTTTTATTCACTTGATAAACATTTTCTTTTGTATATTTTTGTGTGGGACAGCTCTTTATAAAGCCCTCTAGTTATTCATTTATTTATCTTACAAGTGGAATCATAACTTTTGCAGCTGTTTTATTTGCTATAGAAAGAATACAGTGTTTTCCTACAAAAGCACATCAGGAAGCCCTTTAATTCTGGTACTTCTTACCCCTGAGTTATAAAAACAGGCTAGGATTATGGAGGAAAAAGATTAGAAAGCAGTGTTTATTATCTTATCTAAAACCATACCCCAAACTAGCTACAAAAGTAAGTCTTCTCACAAACATCACACTGAGAACTATGATTTTAAATGTCTTAATTTAACTTTGCTTTGCCTTTGAAGGGTAGAAACTCCTTGAGCTTTAAATAGATTTTAAATGTTGACTGTGTTCTCTCATTGAGTTTTTCAAGTCCACAAGTCACTATTTGTTTGATCCCAAACAGCATTTGTAAAATAGGCCCCTCACTAACTATGCACACATACTTGCCAACTGCCATTTTGAGAGCTAATTGAGGTACTAGTGACCAAAAGGGTAAAGTCATAATAACCTCGGTGGGTAGAACAAAGGCTAAAATAGAAAAACTCTGTTACTTTCCTAGTCCATTTTTCTCACATTGAATTCTTAAAAATACTAAAAACAGAGGGGGAAGGAGAGGTGATGGGCAGGGGAATTTATTTTATTCTCGGCTTTAAAAATAGGGCAAATGCATATATCAAATCCAAGCCAGGCGACGAGCCCCTGTGTATGTCTACATAGCTGTGCTTACATTATACATGGGACTGTGCACCTGTGCTCTAATCCCGCTGAGTCATACAGGATGTTTACCTCGGCCTGTCCTTGACCAAAGCACATCCATTACCTTACAATAGTACATATTCAACTGTGAAAGTAAAAATGTCCTCCAAAGATAACTGAAATTATCAGTAGATTATTAATAAACCAATTAAAAGCTCAAAGAATTAGAGTTCCCAATTGAACAAATCCAAAGATTTGAACCATAAGGGGGCATGTTTACACAAACTGAGAAATTGGCCTTAAAAAAAATAAACACACCTTCTGAACAGGTCTGGCCAAAAAAGAGAAAGAAAAAAACATAAACAATATCTTGTACCCTAGTTGAATATCCAAATAATAAGTGTTAGTGTTAGCATTACAATCAGCAGTCACCTATGTTGGTCTGATTCCAAAGTTAGTGCCAATCATTATGTTTCCTGAGGAAAATCTGTAGGCTCCATAATACCTATGGCAAGATATTGATTTAAAATACATAGTTTTTGTCAGATTTAAAATGAATCTCTATTCAAAGTCTACCTGGAAAGACAGGCGTTGTTTGGGGGAACCTGTAACATTTATTTACCAGTCTTCTTGTACTTGTTTCCCTGAGAACATCAGTGCTTTTCAATTATTAGTTATCTGAAGAAGTTCTTAGGTGTCTTTGGAATAGCCCACTATGCCTGTATAAGAGCTGTTCACTACCATCAACACTACCAATAATATTAACAACGATAACAGTGACGGTGATGACAATTCACGGGTCCCTATTATATGCCAGGTCCTTCATGTATACTAAGGTTGTTGTATATTATCTCATTTGATCTTCACAATTAACTCATTTATTCATAGTTTAAGAATGAGAGGACTGAGACTAAGCAAGACTTTTAAACTTGCCAAAGGTCACAGAATTAAGAAGCGATCTTAATTAAAATATTTAATTAATTAGCAGCTAATTAATTAACAAGTAAAATAGTTAAAATAATTAAAGCCAAAGTTTTTGTTTGTTTGTTTGTTTTGAGACAGAGTTTTCACCCTTGTTGCCCAGGCTGGAGTGCAATGGCACTATCTTAGTTCACTGCAACCTCCACCTCCCAGGTTCAAGCGATTCTCCTGCCTCAGCCTCCTGAGTAGCTGGGATTACAGACATGTGCCACCACGCCCAGCTAATTTTGCATTTTTAGTAGAGTCGTGGTTTCTGCATGTTGGTCAGGCTGGTCTCGAACTCCTGACCTCAGGTGATCCGCCCACTTTGGCCATTCAAATTGCTGGGATTACAGGTGTGAGCCACGGCGCCTGGCCGAAACCAAAGTTTTTTAGTCCTCTGTTTCTTTTTTCCAATGTGGAAATCTAACACATTCCAAAAATACATGCTTACTATAGGAAAATTCTGAAATACAGAAAATTTGAAAAGAATTAAAGCCTTGGCTCTGAAAGATAACTGGGAAATAATTTTAGTATATTTTCCTCTCATTTTTTTTTTGCTATACTTTTTACACAGTGCCTATGCTCCTAAGTACAAAGCTCCGCCAACCCCCAAATACTTTCATTATGTGTACTCAAAATGCATCTTTTGGGAAATTCTGGTGATTCTTTGCCCATTCTGGTCATACCTATGCTTCAGTTAGAAACACATGCAATGTATGGTGAGTGAGCACCTGCTGTTCTTCCTTCCTATCTCCCCCATGGTCATCCCTTCATCCTGTCTATTCCTAATCAATAACTGGCAAAAGAAATGAAGCAAAAATCCAGATGACCAGATAAGCCCAGGATTTTTTGAAGACACACCCAAGTAGCATAATGAGTCACTGGGAAACAGTGTCTCCAGTCTCAGCACAGAGATCAAAGTTGTCATCAAGCCATCTGTTGAGAATGGATAGTGTGCAAGCTGGTATCTTCAAAGTTCAACAGGAATCTAATAACATATGCTAAATTCTAAATGCTAATTTCTAAAACACACACACACACACACACATATAGCTTATAACTGTCTCCCTAGTGACTTTCTTCTTGAGCCAATATTTCTGAGACACACATTTCAGACAGTGTAGATTGTTGTGACTTCTTTGAAGGGCATTTTGGAAATAACTACTGGAATCTAAAATATACTGTTTAATTTTCACTTTCTTTTTTAGAAATTTATTCTCCAGACTGACTCAGATAAGTGCACAAAAAGTAGAAACGTACAAGGATGTGAGGCCCCTGTACTGTATTTGCAGAGAAAAATCAAAGTTTCTGATGGAAGACTAGGATGGTACACAGCAAGTTAGAAAAAACCAAAATCAAGAGCAAAAGTGGTTTGGGTACTTCAAAATAAAATACTAAATCTAAATTTCTCCACATAAAACTCTTGAGCTGGCAAACAGGATCACATTATAAATGACCTAAATATGACCCAATGCCAACGTGTAGTTATAATAATCGTTGTTCCTGAAATGATGGTTCTCTTATAATGCAAAAAAGTAATAATTAAGAGAAAGTATCTTGCATCTGTTGTAAGTTTCTAAATCAAGCCATTTGACAGGGCAAAAGGAAACATCAACATAACCAAATTGCTGTGTTAACACAAATTCAGAATTAATGCTATCATAGAATCTTAAGACTGGAAGAGACCTTTAAGTTTATTTAGTTGAATATCCAACACTTTATAACATCCTTACCATTTAGTCAGCATATATTCATTGAGCACATATTTTGTACCAATCCTATGGTAGGTGGTTTCTATCCTATTCTTAAAAAAATCTCTAAAAGAAAAACTCCCCACCTCCCAGAGCAGCCATTCGTCCTTGGACAACCCTAGCAATTATCCCTGAACTAAGAGCAATTTATCTTCTCCTTCCAGAATCTTCTGAAACTGTTCTTAATACATTCACTATTGACCTCCCTATTGTAAAATTCAATGTCTTATCTTTAATTTCCTGTTGCTTAAACCAGGGTTCTCCAGACCCCTTGGGTACTGACCCTATACTGACTGGTCCATGGTCTGTCAGGAACCAGGCTGCATAGCAGGAGGTAGGCAGCAGGCAAGGGAGCATCACTGCCTGAGCTCCATTTCCTGTCACATCAGCCGGGGCATTCGATTCTCATAGGAGCACAAACCCTATTGTGGACTACACACGTGAGGGATCTAGGTTGCACATTTCTTGTGAGAATCCATCGAATACCTGATGATCTGAGGTGGAACAGTTACATCCCGAAGCCATCTCCCCAGTCTGCGGAAAAATTGCCTTCCATGAAACCAGTCCCTGGTGCCGAAAAGGTTAGGGACAACTGGCTTAAACTACATAGAGCATTTGACACTAATGACCACACCTTTCTTGAAACTTCTGGTCTAATTTCATTTCTTCTTTCCAAATTAGACTAGATACCCTAATTAGAAGCTATTGTAGCATTCTACATCTTTCCTATAGAACACTTATCAGAGATTGTAAACAATTGCTTTGAGTGTGGAATGTGATGCCAGACTGCCAGGATTCAAATCCTGCTCTAACAGGTACTAGATGATGTTGGCCAAGTTTTCTCCACATTTCCATTTCCTCCTCTATAAAATGAGGATAATAATGGCACCTAACTCATAGGTCGCTACAAGTACTAAATGTGTCAATATTTATAAAATCCTTAGAATAATGTAACTGGCAAATAGTAAGCACTGTGTTTGCAAGCTATACAGATTATTCGATTAAAGTCTGTGGTCTCTACTAGGTTGTAGATTCCATGAGGATAAGAATCATGCCTACTCTGCCTACCATTTTATGTCCTGCCTAGTTCTGTGTCTTTGGCATCAAATGTTTGCTAAATGAGTGACGGAATCAATGTACAAATGAGGGAAAAATCAAACAATGGATGTAGGACAGGTACTATCTTACATGAATATACTGCATCCACCCAGCAATTGTTCCACATCTGACCCATTCTGGTCACCACCAAACTCCTATTCTAGACAATTTTCCATGGAATGTGCCCTTCTTGGCAGAAATCAGCTAACTGTCCTCTTCCAGGTCTCTTCTCCTGACTTGCACATTTCTGGTTGTATAAACTGAACTTTGAGAAATGCTGATGGTTCCTTCAATCTTGGAAACCTGAATAGATACACTTTGTAGCACACTGAATGCACTTCCTCCTTGGCCCTCAGTTTTGCTCACTGACCTGATTTAATGTTTCCCCAAAATCTAAAGTCCAAAGCTGGTGTGTGTTTAAGCTGATACTCAAACTCAGATCTTCTGACTCATGACAGATGATGTTATTTAAACTGAGGAAATTTGCCATTTTGGGATAAAAGATTAAGAAATGGGGCAACCTGCTACTCAAGTTACCTACTTATTCTCCTCTTTATTTCTCTGAGTTAAGATCTTTCCATTTTGGACAGATACAAAAGTGTGATTCCTATTCAATGTTTCCTAGTATTACTATATATTTGGTAAAATTAGCTCTGCATTAGCAACTTTGTTTTGTTTTTACTGTTGTTGCATTCTCTGTCATCCTTAAAAGGGAGCACTTAATAGCATTTAAATCATACAAAATATTGGGACCATGGCAAACATTATTTGCCGAAGCTTCTGGGGTACAAAATCAGCACTGTGATAAAATGGTGTCAAAGATCCTCATAGTCTTCAGGTTACAAGATGATAATAGGATGTGAGAGAAAAGAGATGACAGCAAACAGATTTTTGTCTAAAAATCTTAGTGTAGTTTTCTCATATAATATTTAGCCACTATCTTGTGACTATTTGCTTACTATAAAATATCTGGGCACAGAAACAAAATTTGAAGGCTACATAGCAAATTATGGGTATCAAAATTACTTCATCTCTTCCTTTTTATTTCCTTCAGACAGAATAATTAGTAGAATCTGGTTTAGGAGGTAGATTTCTTGGCCCTTGAAAGTTAGGGGAATTAAATACAACAGAACCATAGGATACCTAGAGTCAAAGATCACAGAAAATGCTCTTCAAATCAACCAGGTCTATCTCAATTTCCCCTCTGAAGAGTTCTCAGGAAAATGAAGCTGGAAATAATTGTTAGATATATAAGAAGATTCTATTTACCCAGAAACAAGTCCTTACCTAATAGTAAAAAAGTGGTAGTGAATTCTAAATTATGCTTTTTAAAAAAAAATCACAAAAAATGTTTAAACTCTTTTAACACAAACACACCACATTTCAAAGTTAACATTTGAGAACTTTTCTAAATGTTAATTTTGTTGTTGGAGATTTATCTGGTGATACTGTTGACAATTTGCCTGATTTTAGAATAAAATCTTAAAATTTTGGATCAAAAAGACAATATATAGATGGACTCAAAATAATGAAGTCTATTTTTTCTCTAATTTACCCTCCCACAGGTGAGTAAATGGGCCGCTTTGCTCCACGTAATCGTTAAGGGATCCAAGTTTTCTCCATCTTTCTAAGTTACTTCACTTGCCTTTCAGAACATCACATCATACTTACCTGGTATACCTCCTATCTTTTTTGCTGCCTGTCTCAGTTGATTAAAATCTGTGGTTTTGTTTGTTTTTCTGGGGTTTGTTTTTGTTTGACTGCTTTCCCCTCATCTCCCCTACCTCTAAATGATTCTTGGACTATTTCTTTTTTCTCTTATCACTCACTCCCTAAGTGATCTCATCCAGTCTTGTGGTATTAAATAGCATCTATATTGATGGCTTCCAAATTAATACTTTTAGTCTGGGTCCCTCTTCTGACCTGCAGACCCAGATATTCTATTGGTCACTCAACAGCTCATTCGGAGTCTAATGGACATCATCATCATGACATATCCAAAACAGAGTTGCAAGTATTCCCCCCAAGTCATCTTATAGTCTTCCCAGTCTAACTTAAGAGTAATCCTATGTTTCAAGTTCCTCAAGCCAAAAATCTTGGTGTCACCTTTGACTTTATTTTTTCCTCTCTTATCCTCTGTTTCCAGTCCCTCAGCAAATCTTCTTGGCTTTATCTTCAGACTATCCAGAACTCAACAGCTTTTCTTCCCACTGCCATTAACTTGTCTGTGCTACTATTTGCTCTCATTTCGTTTCCTATAATGGCCTAATATCAAGTTGGCATTTCAAATCTTTCCTCCCTGCTTTATTTTTTTCCTTAGCATTTATTCCTAATAAACTATACATTATACTTATTTACCTTTTTTGTCATCTATCAGAGTTCAAGGATGGCAGGGATTTTGTTCTCTTTTTTCACTGATATATCACCAGCATTTTGAATGCTGCCTGTGTCATGGGATCCTTGTGGTGTCACTTCATCAACCAGAAACCTTTGTGGCTGGTGGTGCCTTCTGCCTGAGCATTGTTCATGCCCACTGGGTTCATTCTGCCCACTTGGCCTGGTACACTGCGCTTGGCTTGTGCTACTGGCCTGGCTCCCACAGCTGCCAAGGTCAAGTCAGTTGCAGAGCAGCCAGGGCTGTGTGAGCGAGCAAGTGCAGGGTCCAGCCACTGTGCATAGCCAGGCATGCTGGCTGTTTCACCAGGAAGGGTGGTCATTCGAAGCTGCGGCTGGACCAGGTATACCACAAGCAGCTTCTGCTGTGGGTACCCACATCTGGATGAGGAGAACACGGTGGTGCCTGGAAGCTTGGGGACACTAAGAACCACAGAGCCCCATGGGTGTCACAGCCATGGCTCAGATAACCTGTAGGTGTGATCTCCCCAAAAGGTCACAGCTCTTCTCTCCTTCTTGATGCCAGCAACTGGTGAGTGGGGGTTGGGGGTGCATGTTTCAGCTCTGTTTATATTACAGCTCATTCAGTCCCCCCATTCAGTGGGTCCTGAGTTCTTGTCCCATGTCCAGGAAGAATGAGGTATATGAATGACTAGAGGGTGAGCAAGGCAGAGGGGAGCTTTTCTGAATGATAGAACAGCTCTCAGAAGACGTGAGTGGGTAGGTCCTTTCCACAGGCGGGTCCTCCCAATGAGTCAAGTAGACCCAAAGTTGGTAGCTCCCTCCTACAGCTGGTAGCCCCAACATCTGTGTGGGTCTGCCTGAGTCTAGGGTTTTTATGGGCTCAGAAGGAAGGAAGTTCATGCTGATTGGTCCATGGGTGGCCATGGGCAGGCCTGGAAAAAGTTTTCCCTTTGCAGCAGACTCCACCCAGAATTGGCAGCCTGGCCCCCAGACTTCAGCACTTCCCT
The DNA here is from genome assembly GCA_963573385.1 of Cacajao melanocephalus. NCBI lineage: Eukaryota > Metazoa > Chordata > Mammalia > Primates > Pitheciidae > Cacajao > Cacajao melanocephalus. Next base: position 40,358 of record CAUYLG010008779.1, read on the forward strand.
GACTTGAGGGAGGGTTTCACCAGGGACCCACCCCTTTCCACCCAGGAGCCTGTCTGCCTCCCACTGCCATTACAAGGCTTCCATGGCACCAAGGCTGTTCATGCCCAAAGGGGGCCTGCAGGCTAGTATGTGAACAACCCTTATCCCCACTTCAGCCTAACTTCTGTGCTATCAAAATCTGGAGGGGATCAAGTTGGCAGAGGGCTGGCATGTCAGTGTTTACTCAAGCACATGCACACACAGCGAGGTTGTGACAGCACACAGGCTCAGCCACAACTTTTCTTTGCCTAGGAGTGGATGCCAGGAATAGGGAAGAGGCCAGGGAGCAAGAGCAGGCACTTTCAAGCCTGCAGGGGGAAGAGGCTTTCTGGTCCCCTAAGAGTGCAGGGATGCCCAGAGCTGGAGCTGAGGCTAGGTGGCTGCAGCTGTGCCCAGGAGCACAGGGCTCCCACCCTGCCAACTTGGCAAAGTTTTACAAATTTTAACTTTGCATGTCATATGCTAAAACTTTGACATGCAAAGTTAAATTTTAGGACAGGGCTGTCACCCCCACCAGCTCTGCAGAGCATGCAGCCCCAGCCATGCCTCTCCTGCTGCAGCTGGCGTCCCCACAGCAGCTGCTCCACACAGGCCGCTGCCACCATCACCTGCATGGAGTAGACTCAGTAAATAGTTGAAAGAATGAATGACTCTTGTTTATTCTCCATTGTTTAGGGTGTTTTCCTCAACTTTGTCATTGAAACTCAGTCCCAGGATGGCCCATGTTTACCACCAGAGATGGGAAAGAGAATGGAGGGGTGAACATGCAGTGTTTCCAAGTCTTCACCTGGAAATAGCACATAACACTTCCATCAATATTCCATCAGGGAGACATTGGATACATGGCCATCTCTAGCTGCAAGGGAATTTGGAAACAGTGTTCCTAGCTTGTAAGCCATGGGCTCACATACATCTCTATAATTTAGAATAAGGAAAGAACATAATCTCTGAACAGCTGGAAGCTTCCACCTTACCTGGATTTATAACAGCTTATTTTATCCAGAATGACAATGGAATTAAACTGCTTTAAAGTCCCAAAAGTGAATGACAGACTATAGGTAGACCAAGTTGTTCAATAATATGCAAACCCAGGAGTATTTTATAAGCTATTGATTGCAAATTCGCTCACTAAAGCATGACTGAGGCAAATCCCACTTAAAGACTATGCCAAGCCCCATATATTCTTACTAATTGCTTTAGACAGAAATTGCCCAGAATGCATTGATCATATCTTCAGACTTGTATTATTTTATTGTTTAGTGCAAATTGCAAACGTTGTACAGAAATAATATTGGAACTGAGGTGGGTCAAAACTCCTGAAATAGTATAAAGAAAGGAATGTGTTACTGAGTTTTCTATCTTACCACCTCAATTACTACAACTCCTAAGTTAACATTGGACTGGCTTTCCTCCTTCTAATAGAGTCTGGCAATCTATGAAATGACCTCAAGAGATTCCAGCAGGACTTGGCAAAAGAAAAAATTAACATTTTAAAAAGAGAACTAGAAGATGGAGTGTAGAAAATCTGCAAATCAAAGTCCAAGCACAGATCCTTGAGGGAAACATAGTCATAGTCTCAGGTATTGAAATTAATCAGACTAGAAATAACAGTATTATGCTTTACCTAACATTATAAAAATTTTTAAATCCTCTTAAATATTATAAAATTAATTAATTGAAGTTAATTCCCACAGTTGGCAGATAGAGTTTATGTTCTCATGCATCAGGATAGAAACATAATAAAAAAGCATTTGTTCATGGCGTCTACGTTTTCAGCATCTAAAATGTATTAAGTACCTGAAAATAGGCATGGTTCATACCTAAAAGGTTTTTGTTGATCTACTGCAAGACCTTATGATATTTTAGGCAATGAGTTTGTTTCTCTGCCAAGGAATCCAAAGAAACAGTGTCAAATAGTCATCCTTTCCTCAGGTTTTCACTGTGTCACATGAAGGGTATTCAAATAAAGACAGCTGGTGGGAGCAAGGCAAGAAGATGGGGCGCTTAACTGTATACTTAAAATTAGTATCTCAGTTGTTGCAACTCCAAACTACTGTAGCTCAGCTTCTAAACATTCTCTCCTCCCCTTTTAAAATTATTAACAAGATTTGGATTTCATCTGATGTAATTTATTAACATATGTAAAACTTTTAACATATGATACACAAAGTTAAATTTTAGGTACTATTTTTAAAGTTTTTTCTTGATTATAGCTATATTAGAAACACTCAGTTTATTGAAAAAGTTATACACTTTGATGCACTTAGCATTTACTTGTTTTTAAGGACTTCACTACTTGTTAGGAAATTACAAAAAAAACTTCATAAAATGTGAGACTCAACAAATAGAGAAATTAAAGAGCATTTTCCATTTTCATAATACCCTAATCTACTTTAGCTGTAATACCGAAGTACTAATGCAAATTTTTAAATCAGAAGAGATTTCTACCCAATTTTAAATAAAATAGAGCTTAGCATGGGCAAAGTAATCCCTTCTCCTTTTATTAGCGTTACTTCCCCAATATTAATTATTAAATCCTCAACCATCCCTTTTAGAGATTATTCCTTAAAACATCAGCATGTTGCCTAAATGGGCCCATAAACTCATTGAACCTGAGGTAACTGCAAAGAACAAATTAATTTTGAAACAGTTAAAATATGGCAAGAAGCATTCGAAATCATTTGGGCTTAAAATGGTAATCAGAATTTAACTCTCTCACCTTCATGCCATTTTCACAGCTGAGAGGTGCTCATTTTCTTTGCATTGTAGTAGAGTATCATTGGATTTTTTTAAGTGGGTCTCAATCAGCAGTGATACAGTATTTTTGTAATACTGAGTCTGTAGTGGTCTTGTTTATTTCACATTTTATGGTTAGATTGTTTAGTCCAGCTGGCTATATCCAGTCTGCAAAATCCAAACTTTGCAAGGCAATGAGAACAGTCTGGCTGTGCTGTCTAGAAGGCCAGCTTCACAATCCTGTGGCAAGCAGGGCCTGAGAAATATTTGTTGAAACCTTATTCTGCTCAGTTCTGTGGATCCAGCCTACATTTGCCAATAGCTTTATAATCACTTTTCCTCATGGCAATAGTTCTTAGCTGGTAGGTTACTATTATTTTCTTAAGATTAAGCAAATGAGACAGATGAAAGAAAACTTATTTTTCTATGAAGTAAGGCATATAATAGGGTACATATTAATTGAGATTTACTGTCTGAAGACCAGAGACTGCCAGTCATCTGCTCAGCAGAGCGTAGGGTTCGTATATACTGCACATTCCTAGCATATTTTTGTTCTTATTCTCAATCTTCTGAAACAATTAGTCCATTGCCTCTCCAACCCATTCACATTCATTCTGTGGCACACATGATTGTGATCTGTAATATTTGCTAAAAGCCAAGAATGTATTACTCTTCTGACTTAATATACCTGCAAACAATGGATTATATGACCCATCTGGTGGCCTGTATAGAATTCTTTTATGCAACTTCCTTTTAAAGAAATATTTGGGAGTTGGACTCATAAAACCATAACTTGAAATGATAGCCTTTTCCTCTGCTAATCCATATGGTTTCCCCTGGTTCACTGGGGTTGGAATTTTGAGATACAATTGTACACATGCTTCCAATACACCACATTTAAAAGAAATAACTTTCCAGGTGAAATGCAAAGCATGTTGAATTGCATTCTTACAAAAAACATAAAGCACATGCTCCTTAGGATTATTGCTAAAATATTTATCGAGGCCAGGCACAGTGGCTCACGTCTGTAATCCCAGCACTTTGGGAGGCTGAGGCAGGCGGATCACCTGAGGTCAGAGTTCAAGACCAGCCTGACCAACATTCAGAAACCCTGTCTCTACTAAAAATACAAAAATTAGCTGGGCATAGTGGTGCATGCCTATAATCTCAGGCTACTTGGGAGGCTGAGGCAGGAGAATCGCTTGAACCCAGGAGGGGGAGATTGCAGTGAGCCAAGATCATGCCATTGCACTCTAGCCTGGGCAACAAGAGCGAAACCCCACCTCAAAAAAAAAAAAAAGATACTTATCGAAAACAAAATCTCAGTCCAGGCATTGCAAATGTGGGCAGACCCATAGGCCTTCTTTGGGATGTGGAAGATTTCACAGCCTGGTATTTTTTGGTTACTCTTTCCTAACAAAATACAGCAATTTTTTTTCAAGCTCAGGCAAAGAGTCTAGTGATTGATTTATGATTTATTTAACTGTCCCTCTATTTCTTGAGCTGAGGGGCAGGAGGGAACAGCTTGCAAGGAGAGGCTCTGTTAGGGTGGAATGTCGGGTCAAAAGCTGCCTTCAGATTCCATTTCCACTGGCACCCTGTCTGCTCACTGTCTCTGCCTTCTCGATGGTCACACACATGCTCATGGCATCTAACATTTGGGAGAGAACCAATCGAGATTGCATCTCCTATAACCATGCATGACTGTATGCCTTTCTTATAATCTTGATAAAGTACTATCACCAGCATTGATAACCTATGAAATGTGCTGTAAAATGTGACCCTGTTTTATGGGCGATGGACCCAAGGTCACATTCTAATCCCTGCACCCTTTGAGGAAGCTCTGCTGCTAAGCACTGCTGTGCCCTACTCCATCATCCCACTGCAAGTCATTGGCAAACACACCCCCACTTTTATGATAATATCCCAGAGGCTCAACATGGCCGTCTTCTCCTCCGCCACCATGGGACCACACTGGTTTTCAGTTCCTCAAAAGGGCAAATCTTCCCTCACAAGACCTTCAGCCTAGGATACTTTCCATCTCTCCAACATTCATCTCCAACCCCTTGAACACACAGGCACAGGTACACACACACACACAAACACACACACACACACACACACACACGCATATCTTTACTGACTGACTCAGCCTTCAACTCTCAGTTTAATACCATTTACTCAAACTATGGCTTTCCCCAGTACCCCACTTCTAAATTAGAATCTCCTATAGCCACCTCAAGTAACTGATACTTCTTTTTCACAGCAAATATCACTATTTGAAAATACGTATCTATTTTTTGTGACTTGGTTTTAAAGTGTCTTCCCTCACTAGGCTAATAGCAAGCTCCATCACGGCAGTCTGGGTTTCTCACTTACCACTGTAGCCCCAGCAACTAGAATGTAGCAAACACTTAATAAATAAGTATTTGTTGAAAGAATAAACTTTATTTTCACATTGCATGTCAGGCAAAAAGGTCTCAGTACATTGATCAAACATTTTCTAAAGGTTCTGTGTTCCTGCCCTAAGATGAAATTTTTTAAAAAAATGGTTGAGATGTGTCTTTTAATGGTCACAGGGTAGCATGCCCAGAGATGTTATCCAGTCCGGGATCACTCAGGCATCCTTCAGAAGAGCAACTAGCTCACATCCTGTCTGGTCCTAGCAGGAGAGGGCTAACAACAGGTGGCCAGGCAATCCCTTTGCATGATAGGCAGAAGCTATTTGGATGTTTCCCTGTGTTCGCCACATAGATCACATAGATTTTAGACCTTCCCCACTTTCTTCTGGATATCTTTCTCCATCTGAACAGCTAGAAGGCATTAAGCATTCCCAATAACTATCTTTGTCTTCTAATGTTTTTAGATGGAGTTGGGGAATGTTACCTTTCACAGTGGCTCAAATCAAATTGTCACGTGTTGTTAAACCTGGACTCCATGGAGACCACATCATATAAGCTCCAAGTCCAATCCTTCATCCCTAAAGCCCTCTAAATAGGGGAGCTTAATGTGCATGCCACCACTTCATTGCGGGATTGCCATTGCCTCTAGACTTCCTTATGCAGCTATGGGACAAACCACAGTTAAGGAATGTTCAAACTAGCAGTTTCACTGGCCCTGCTGTTGAATAAATGCAACCCTATCACATTCTCATCCGGAATGTCTGTTAATCCCTTTGCATGACATTAGGAGAATCCTGTTCAGTCATAGAGGACAGAGTCTCATGAGAGGAACTCACAACTCAGTGGCCCTCCAAAGGCAATCTGTGATGAATAGCATAATCCCTGGGCCCCTCCCATTAATAACCCCTAACTCTAGGCAGGCCCTGGGTCAGGTGTGCCCTCTCCATAGCTGCCTTCTGACCCCATGGCTGTGATCACACCAGAGACACTCCTTAGCATCTCCATCTCCCAAGGCCATAAACACGACTAGTAACTATAACAAATAAGTTATTATCAGAAATTCTTGCTCTATGCCAGCTGACTTTACAGTTCTTGGGCCACTTCTTTTAAATATAGTTCCCTTGCAGTTCCTATTGGTCTTGGCTATGCATAATTTATGGCTTCTGTTTTTAAAGCAATATCAGAAATCAATAAGAATATAAACACACCAACTGTTATAAATGTCCTCAAAGCAACTGTTTTCCCAGGCCATGTTATTCTTTTCGCAGCGGTAACTAGAACAATTGACGTCCTTTTTATGTCAGTTGTTTTGCTCAGGTTGAGCCACAGCTAAATGAATCCTAGCCTGTCTTAAGAAAGAACATGCTATACCCTGGAACTTGTAAGTCAGGATGAATCATTTAAGGCATAGTCGAAACTCAGCAGCACTGCAGCACAGTTGAGGATTCCATATATAAAGAATGTCTATTGTGTACATTATATTGAGATATTCTTCCCAATTAGCAAATCCTAACTAAATTCTTGCCCTGTAAATCACTTTTTTGGTAATTATGGAAGCCTTTAACCATATTACATGTATTTTTGGTAGTTTAACACTACCATGTAACTGTTTTATTAATATATGGCTAATGCCTTCACTAAGTCACTCAATAAATATTTATGAAATGCCTGCTACATACCAGTCACCATAGCGTGGGTGACACAACAGTAAAATAAGTCTCCCTCCCTGCCTTCGAGGTGTTGCTTCTAGTCTACTCCATTTCTACATTTGAATTTTTCATTAAACTCTGAAGAATGGGCACTGGGTTTCATTCATCTCTGCGCTCTCAGTGTCCTACTGAGTGCCTGGCAAACAATAGATCCACAATGAAGGCTTGTTGAATAAGTGAATAAACAAACAAAGGAGTGACTTAAGAAACAGAAGCTACTGAACAAATATCTAAAATTCTAGGTAGCCTGGAGACCATTGGACTAAGAAGCAATATCCATTTTTCTCTCTCTTCTTTGAGTTTAGAAAACAAAATAGACTTACTCGTTGCCACAATTCCTACCATCTGGCTCCCAACCAGCCTCCAGAACCTGCCATTTTCCCATGAATATATTATTTCCTCCTGCTCTTTTATTTGTTCTGTATGAAAAAGTTGTCCAGAGTAGCACAAAGAGCAAGCTGTTTAGTTTAATAAGTAGCTAATTAGCTGGGGCTTCTTCACCTTCTATCTCCCAAAGCAGGTCACGTGGTGGGTTATTGCTAGCTTTCAAGATTCGTCTAATATGTGCATTTTCTTCTGTGAATTTATTAGATCAGGCCTGAGCCACAAGTGACCCAGGAATCTGGTGCCTCATAGGAAGTAGAAGGTAACAAAAAAGTCATTCTTGTGTCCTCAAATTCACTATGTATTCGATCTCCACATTTGGGCAGGACATGGAATCAATCTGCAGTTTTTTACTAACAATGGCCCAGAGTTACCCTGTCCCCCTGAGCCTAGGAAGATCCTAATTAAGTGACTGCTCAACGGGTTTCCTGAAGACATTCAGGCACTCAGCACCAAACACCACCCTCTGGATGCTTCCACTTAGAGGTCTAGGAAGAAATCGGGCTTTGTCCATTAAAACTGTGGGGAAAGTTCTAGTTAGCAAAGAAGAATGATCTCACTTGTCTGCATATAGATCATTAGCCTGGACATTTTTGTTTCTGGGTTTGAAGCAATCACCATACATGGACCATGTTACTTTCAAGACTATGATAATTGTGGCAGATTATGAAACAGCAATATAAATAAATAAGAAAAAAGACTGTGATAACTGTGTAGAACAGAAAACTCTTCAAAAGCTTCTTTGGCAAGAATAGTAGTCATGCATTTAACTAAAAACTTACCTACAAAATAAGAGACAGTAAATTAGCCAATAAAGATGAGTGTAGACGGGCTCCTGTCCTGGAGGGGCTCAAAATCTAAGGAGTAAGAGGAGGCCAAAGGAAGGGGGATTACTCCGAATTTATTAAATGATGTGGAAGAATTTATACAAACTGATCTTCCAGTAAAGAGTTAAGTGAAACCCGCTCTAATTTATACAATGGAGACTGTATAGCTCAGTGGTTAAGAATGCAAGCTCTGGAAACAGATGGCCCAACCCACAGCCCACCATCGAGCCTCACAGGCTGTGAGGACTAAATGAGATAATACAAGCACTTGATGAACACCCAACAGTTGTTAGCTCCTCTCCCCAAATGAAGATATCAGGCTTGTTCTATCCATTGCTCTTTGAAATGATCTTTGCCCATGTGTCACACCATTTTTTTCTCATTATTGAATATTAATTACGGTCTCCCAAGTCTTTGCTAAAAATATAAATACGAATTGTTGTTGAGCATTAGCTGTTGAAAGCTGTTTCCAAGACCAATGAGCGTGTTGGCAACAATAATTAAAAAATCAGGCCTGAAAGGACGTAGGTCCCAAAAACAGCCAATTGGAGGTGGCCGCTAGTGCAACATGAAAGAGAACTCAAGTCTCCCAGTGTCTAGGCAACCAGTTTTTCCAGTACAAACAGGTACACTGTTGAGCCCAAGGAGACATGGAGGGACCCCAGCTAAGAAATTTTAAGGCATGTCCACAGGCAGTTCCAAATACCTATTTAATCCCAAAGCTATCCTTGGGTTATGTTTTGGGGTTGGAGTTAAAGAAGTCTGCCCCTACCTCTTCATTTTTCACTGGTAAAAAGGGTGATTTCTAAACTCCAGCCCTAGGAGGATGGGACTAGAAACACTTCTGGACTCTTGACCCTTCCTTGTCTCCTTCCCAATAAAGGAGGAATGATATCTCTGATTGGTGACATAGGAAAGAAGAAATAATGTTGGTCTTTGATAGCTTTTCTCTCTCTTTAGAGGGTCTGATCTCAGGATGTTTTGGGCTGAATTATGTTCCCCTAGGAAAATGATGTTAAATTCCCAACCCCCCAATGCCTTAGAGTGTGACCTTATTTGGAATTACAGTTTTTAAGGAAGTAATCAAGTTAAAATGCGGTTATTAGTATGGTCCCTAATTCAATATGATGGATTTCCTTATAAAATGAGGAAACTTGGACAGAGACAGATGCAAGAAGAGGGAAGGTAAAGTCAAGGGCAGGCAGAACACTGTGTGACAATGAAGGCAGAGATTAGAGTTAATGCTGCCACAGCCAAGGAATGGGTGGGACTACCAGAAGCTGGAAGAGGCAAGGAAGGATTCTTCCCCCACAGGCCTCAGAGGGAGCATGGCCCTCCTGACATCTTAATTTCAGATTTTTAGTCTCTGGCGCTGTGAGACCATACATTTCTGTTGTTCTAAGCTCAAGCAAACTAGTACACAAGACGCTTTCTCCACTCACCCTGCTGTAGATTGCCTTCCCCTACAAAGAAACCTGTATTTTCATCCTGTTCAGTGACTAAAAGGGTTGAATTGAATAAAAGTGAAGTGAGTATGGCCAGGAAGTGGGTCGCCTTCTCTCAACCGAGTTCATTGGTAGCAAAGCAAATCATTTGATGTGTATCTTATTTCTCAATTGTTCCTGAGTTTGGAGTGGGGAGAAAGGCCTGATTTTCTAGCCTAAACCCCAAATCTAGGCTGAGGTACATACTTTACGTGTGTTAATGCATGTAGTCTTCATAATAACCCTGTAAGAATATGTCCTATTATTATGCCAATTTTACAGATGAGAGCGTTTAGGCATGAGGAGGTCACATAACTTTCCCAAGGACAATGAATGCTGAGGACTGAACTGCAGGCAGCCTGGGGCCAGAGTCTACGTCCTCTCCCACTAAAAGATGCTGCCTCCCCAAGGGCTACATTCCAAGGAATAAGACATTAAATTGTTCTATTAAAAGGGATTCTAAGGGTAATCACTCTGATCCTCCCTGTGTACATATTAATACATTTATATGCCTTTTCTCCAATAAAGAATGAATTAATTAAATAAAAGAGATTCTGTGGTCAAATTTATGAAGAGAACCCTGGGTGAAAATAAACGTTTTATTTAATCTCTTCTAATTTTCTCAGGGTCCTTACAATGCCAACATGACTTGCGACTCCTAATCAGGATGTGGAACACAGCGTTTGACCACAGAGCACTTTTTAGGGAGCAGTTCTTGAGATTACTGTGCTGAAGAACACCAATCTGGGAAACACCGAGAGAACACCTTGGGTGGGAGGTACGCTTTCATTTGGATATAGTTCTAGAATCTTTTATAATTTCTATAAGTCAATCAAAATGCTCAGAAATCCCTTAGTTTAAATTTTACGAAGAGTTTTATAGGGTTTATAGGAAAGGCAGGACCTTGAGATCCACATGCCGAAGCTGACACATGTCCCAGCCACAGAAATAGAAGACACTGGAATGACGGTGACACGGGGACACAGCAAGGACTGCGGAAGTAAGGCACGGCCTCATGAGAGGATAGGATGATTGCATGGAGGAGTTGGGCTTGAGTGGGCCTTGAAGGATGGGTGGGGCTTCAGGCAATCATTTTGGATTAACTACCTTAGGACAAAATCACTCTGTTCCAGGATAGGGTCAGACATCCTACTGACCGTTGAGATCTGTTATGATCCCACAGTTTGGACAGAGAAATTTTCCTATAGCTAAGCAGAGATCATAAACTGGTAGCCCTTAGGAAGGATGTGACCAGCAGATCCTTGTTTGGGCAACATGATGTGGCTGGTGCATGTGTATACGCATGTGTATACGTATGTGTAGGTTTAATTTCATGTATGTACTCTTGGGACTCACCATCTCTCCCATTTCACTTTCCTGTCCAGTCCCGGAAGTCATCTGAGTTCCCCTCTCTAGGCTGATGTAATCTCATGCACACTTAAAAGATGAGGTCCCTTTACGGCTCCGTCAACATTTCAGTATGACTGACACTATCACGGGAAACATCAGAGAGGAAGGTCCCCAAGGTCCCCAATAGGGAGGACTTACAAAGTATCCTGAAAATGGTTGGCTGATTCTTCCCAACCATTTTCAGCAGGTATGTTGTGTTACTTACCATAACCTGCCTCCAAAATGAATTCCCACTCTAGAGCAGTGGTGTATACATATTTACACGAGTCCTTCCTATTCAGTATTCAAGTTCTGTACTTTATATAATGGATTACATTACATTAAACTAGGCAGATCTATCATCCTCTTAAATGTAGTGGGAAAAGAAGAAGCACAGGATGCCAAGTAATTTAAAATGTAATCTTTAAAAATCATTAGATAATGATCTGCAGGCCAGCTAAGTCATTTTCCTAAGGGGATTTTTGTTTTGAAGTTTTTCATAGTTTTGTAGTTTGGGTTGTTCTGTACCAGTATGGTTGCTTCACTAATGTTCAGAAAGTAAACATTATATGCTTACAACATATTGTTATGGTTATAGGCACTTGAGTGCAATAAAACACATCCCTAACCACAATACTCTCAGTAGAAGCGTCACCACAAGAACTACTCTATGCCTGTTTACGTTAATAATTACGGTCACAGGAGGTCTGGACAAAGATGTCAACAGAAAAGCTTCTTTGAGCTCATTTTTTCCTTTGTTTCTCAAGAGGGGCAGAGATACTCATTTCACTTCCCCAATCAAATTTGGTTCTCACTTTCAGCGATGCTGCAAACGAAATTGATTTTTTTCTTTCACCTTTGCACCGGCATTTTCCTAGGGGGACGTTGTGACTCTCAGAGTCCACGGGATTTTGCAGAGCAGTACTGTGGAAATGCCCTGACTTCTGACTTTCTAGCCTCCCCTCTGGGCACTCGTTCCCTCTGAAGTGCTTGGGGTGTGGAAAGAACAGGGCAGAGGATTGTGCCAGAGGCAGTTCCTTCCTCACAGGAGAGGGGTTGCCTCTGTCCCTTAGCAGATATCACTGTCTGTGCCTTTCTCTTACCAGGCAGGAAACTGCGCTCATGTGGACAGTAGGGCATTGGGAACAGCCAGCATTGACATGTTTATAAGTGAACAGAAAACAATGAGTTGGAAAGGGTGGAGCAGAAGACTTTGTTCTTCATTATAAACTCTGCGCTAATTGATGTGTTAACTAAATATTATTACTCTAATTTTTTTGGAGCAGGGGACTTTGTTCTTCATTATAAATGCTGCACTGATTGATGTGTTAACTAAATATTATTACTCTAATTTTTTAAAGTTTAAGTCCTCCCTTAAATGTTTGGGCTGCTGCCCCAACGCCTTGCTGCTCTTTGCAGGCAAAGCTTCCTGAAGGAATTGTCTACAGTTCCTATAGCTCCTTCTTCACCTCTCCTTCAATATTACTGAAAATAAAAAGGATAAAAAGGTACAATGTGTAAATGATTTTTATCAATGTGTGCACAGAATTTTAAATATTTGGCTAGTACTAAAAGGCTTTAATGAAAACTCACATTCCCCTGCCCAGCCCACAGTCCTGTTCCCCCACCCCACGTGACACCACCTTCAACTTTCATGCTGTTTTTACTGGTGATTATTTACTGCTATTTCTTCAACTGTTTTCATTTTTTTAAAATTCACCTCCTGTTATAGAAGTTGAACTCTGTCAAGACACACACACACACACACACACACACACATACACACACAGAGAGAGAGAACTTCCCTTTCTTCATCCTCTCAATATCACTTTACTATAATGTTTGGCTAAGTCAGCAATCACAGCAATTGACATTACTATAAACAGTAACTATTCACTGCTTGACCCAAGTTGTTCCTTATGAGTATTGTGGTTTATCCTAGAGTTGAAACTGTCTTTGCTTAGCTTTCCATGTAGCTAACATTTATTTTTTTCTAAATGTTCTGATAGAGCTGCTGAAACTCTACTAATTTTTGCCAGATGTCTGAACACATCAGTTCCTTTGTCACCTGGCAACCTCCTTCCTAAAGACCTCTGACTTCTACCCCAGGTAGGATAAGCTGGTTGCCCTCTAGAAAGACCTGGTGCATGACACCTCACTCTTTCCTCTGTTGCATCATTAATCAAGGTAAGGTAGCTGCCATTATGAACAGATCCCAAAATGTATAACACATACTATTGAAGTCTATTTCTTGCTCACTGCTGTGGACCGCACTGTCTGCCCTTCCTGTGTCATGTGCATGATGAAACTCTAACTTCAGTGTTTATAGATAGGCATTTTAGGAGGTAATTAAGGTTAAATCAGGTCCTAAGGGCAGGGTCCTAATCCCATAGGATTGGTGATCTTATAAGAAAATGAGGATATTGCAGTGCCTTGATCTTGGACTTCCCAGCTTCAAAACCGTGAGAAATAAATGTTCATTGTTTATGCTCCCCAGCCTGTGGTATTGTGATATAGCAATCCAAACTAAGACACAAGCATAACTATATAGTGGGTAGGGTGAACTAGTTGGCAGGAAGCCCTATTCCATGTAGCCACTCAGAGACCAGGTTGACCGGGGCACTCTGCTATCTTTAACATACCCCATTAGGTTTGCCTGGGAGCCATTCCCATTCCAGCCAGCCCAAAGGGAAAATGAACATAGAGGACACGTGTGGGAAGATTTTATAGGCCACACCTGGAAATGGTGTCATCATAACCATTACTGTTAAAGTGGCTATGAGTTAGTCGTGTGGCCGCACTTAACAGCAAGAGGAGCTAGGGAAGGTAGTAGTGTGTCCCAGGAGGAAAGGAGCATGGGTCAGGATGGGTGGTCAGCTGACCGCCGCACCTCTGTGTATTGGATCTCATTTTCCTTTTACATTGCTAGAATGTATACACCAATAATTTTCTTTAATACAAATGTACATGGGAGGAAAATTCTTCAGTCTTTACATGTCAAAAACCAACTTGACCTCATATTGACTAAGTTGACTCAGAATATCAAATTCACAGCCCCACCCTTATCTGGTATTCTGTGTTTAACTCAGCAGTCCATGACATTCTGCATGCTCCTCCTTCTCTCACAATAATCTTTCGGTGTCCCATCTCTGTTGCTGTTTCCAAAATACCACTTTGTATTGATTGTATTAGGTATTTAGTGTCTCTTTCAATGTGGAAGCCCATGAAGTTCAGCTTCAGACATATTATTTCATGGATAATTTTTCCCCTCTTGCCTCTTTCTCAAATTCTGATTAGTCAGAAGTTGGACTTACCGAATTATTCTAATTTCCTTACCTACTGCTTTGGAAGAGTCTATTGGAAAAACAGCCTTGAAACAGTCTATTGGGTGTTCAGTTTTTCCCCATATAACTTATGTGGAGGTGTTCCATGTAGCCAGGGGATACACCTGTCAAGTGATGGCTATTTCTTTTAGTGATTTATTGGGAAGCAGAGGTCACTGTATCACATTATACTTGCTTCCCATTCTTCCCTGCTTCCTTTTTCCCTTATTTTCTACCCTGGGATCGCACCTCCCAATAAAGCAATCAAGCTTTGCCTTACTCCATATTCTGAAAGGAATCTCTGCATGCATGTCAAGGTTGAGGAGTGCTTGTCAGCTACAAATATTAGGGTGCTTATTATGGACCAAATATTTGTTGAAGGTCTAAGCCTCAATGTGATGATATTTGGAAGTGGAGTCTTTTGGGAAGTAATTAGGTTTACATGAGGACATGAAGGTGGGCCTCCATGATGGAATTAGTATCCTTATATAGTAATAGCTATATACAATTATAAGGATATAAGGATATCCTTATTCTTATAAGAAGAGGAAGAAAGACTAGAGCTCTCTCTCTCTTTCTTTCTCTGTGTGTGTGTATGTGTGTGTGTGTGTATGTGTATGCAGTGTGTGAGGACACAGCAAGACAGTGCCTATGTACAAACCAGGAAGAGGACCCTCACTAGGAATGGAATCTTTACACTCCTTGATCTTGGACTTCCCAGCCTCCATGATTATGAGAAATAAATATGTGTTGTTTGATGGTGTTTTGTTATGGAAGCCCAAACTGACCATGACAGTGCCTTTTCACTGGATGATTCTGAAAATATCAGTACATATCAGTATTTTCTCAGGGGTAATTTAGATTCTCCAGAGGAGTCCTCCAATCTACCATCCAGTCTGTTGCCAAAATTCTGGGAGTAGAACAGGAGAAGGGGGTCCAGAAACTACAATTCAGTGTGACCATTTTCCATTATTAGGACTCCATGCCTTGTCCTTTTGCTGGTCCTAGTGTCTCAGAGTCAAGAGTCTCTCATCAAACTCTCCAGAGAATAAGACTCCTTGGGCAGGTTGGAGGCACATGGGGATAGAGTCCTCTGGCTGGGCCACGTAAGGAAGGGGATTAGTGAGCTCAATCATTCTATGAAAGTTTTCAATAAGCATTCCTGTTTTCATCCAGGCGTCTCACTTCCACCTTCTGTAGTACCTGGAGTACCCAGAGAATCCAAGTGCAGAACATCTAATGGCTTCTATGTGACACACTGCCTCATTCCTCATTAAATTTCTCATTCCTGCCACTGTTTCCAGGTACACAGGTGTCAAACCCATTTCTACTGCTCCATATACTTTCCATCTTCCAAAAATATATTGGCATTGCTTGTCTGCTCTTCTTTTCTTTCCTACATGTTTTGACGTTGTGTGTTATTATCTCTTGCTATTCCTCCTCTCTTATTTGGTGGAGATGTATGACAGTGCAATCCTCCAGCTTATCCTTAAGCCATTTCCACTGCCACAGAAACTTCTCTTATCAAGGTCTGCAAAGATCTCCATGTTGCCAATATAGTGGAGACTTATCCAGCTTTATCTTCCCCAGCTGCAGAGCCAAAGATGATACTGTTGACCATTCTCCATACAACACCTCTCCAGGCATCTCCTGATTTTTCTCATACATTACTGGTCCTAATTATCTGCCTTCTTTCTTGGATTCTTCACCTCCACCTGATCTTGACATATTGGAATTCCCCAAGTCTTAATATTGGAACCTCTCTTTTCTAGCCATGCTTTTTCTCTGGGTAATTTCATCTATTCTCACGGCTTTGACTACTATCCACTTCCAGATTAGTATTTCTAGACCTCACCTCTCCTCTGAGGTCCAGATTCATCTACTCAAACCCCTATTTAACATCTCCTTTTAGACATCAAGTAATTATTTTTACTCATCCAGCCAACATTTATTGGGTACAGGGAATAGTCTAGGTTCTTGAGACAAATTAATATCAAATCCCTCTCTCTCATGATGCTTTCTGAGAGATAAGACAAAGATTAATAATAGACCTTATTGAAGAGTTATAGTGTAACAAAAGGTGATGAAATAGAAGTGATACAAAAAAGAAAGAGTAGAGTGCTGGGGATGAAAGAGTAGTTGGGATTTTAAAAAAGGATTGTTAGTGTAGATCTCATTGAGATACTGAAATGTGGCCAAAGACTTGAAGGAGATGAGGTCAGGCAGGTATCTAAGATATCTAGAACAATTATTCCAGGCAAAAGGAAGAGACTGCAAAGGTCCTGAGATAGGAATGTGCCTGGCATGGAGACCAGTAGAACAGAATGAGCAAGGAGAGTGTAGACGACGAGATAATGAGGAGCGGGTTGGAGGTGGGGAGAAAATATAAAGATTATGTATCACTGAAATGACTTTGGCTTTAACTCCAGAATTAGATGTGGACTCATTGGATAGTTTTGAAAAACATACTTTAAAGGTTCCCCTTTGAATAGATACCATAATGGAGTATGGATAAAACAAGTAAGAGACTGGGTTGGTCTAGTGTAGCAATGACAAGCTTAACATGTCTAAAACTGAATTTTTAACCGTTCTCCCCTAAATCTATTCTTCCCCACAGTTTTCTCTATCTCTGCCCAGAAGCTGAGGCCAGACAGCTATGAGTCGGGGTCACTTCCCCCTTTTCTATCACCTCCTTCTCTTTAAACCCATCAGTAAATCCTAGCCCTATCCTGTGGACTCCACCATGTCGGCAGCCCCCCTACCTGTTCAACAACCATCGTCTTTTGCCTGGTCTGTCACAACTGCCTCCTAATTTATATCCTGCTTTCACTCTTACCACAATCCATTTTTTTTCCATACAGTAATCTTTGGAAATGTAAATCAAATCACATCATTCCTTGCTTAAACTCCATCGATAGGACATGGAGAGAAACTGCTTAATAAGTAAGAGTTGTATTTGGGGTGATG
The DNA here is from genome assembly GCA_963573385.1 of Cacajao melanocephalus. Classification (NCBI taxonomy): domain Eukaryota; kingdom Metazoa; phylum Chordata; class Mammalia; order Primates; family Pitheciidae; genus Cacajao; species Cacajao melanocephalus. Next base: position 57,618 of record CAUYLG010008779.1, read on the forward strand.
ACACGTTTGCGAATTAGATAAAAGTGGCGGCTGCACAACACCACAAATGTACTAAAAGCCACTAGATTGTTCACCTTTAAATGATTAATTTTGTGTTATATGAATTTCACCTCAATAAATTTTTAAAAACCCTTTGACGGCTAATCATTGCATTTAAAATAAAAACATTTCTTACTATATAATTAGGTGCAGATTTGGTTGCAAGTTTCAGAAAACCCAAAATAATGGAGACTTAAACAACACAGAAGTTTATTTCTCTTCTACATTAAAAAAAAAAAGAGAGAGAATAGCTTTTATCAATAGTCCGATAGGATGCACGTGGAGTGCACTGAGTTAAGTATATTTGACTGAGGGGATGAGGGGCGGAGATCACCAACTAGTGCTGTTCTTCGTGATGTAATCCCAGATATAAGTTACAGGATAGTGCAGTGTCAAAAAAAAAAAAAAAAAAAGGACAGCAGACAAGATAAATAAGGCCCTGGCATCAAATCTGTGGCAATTACTGGGGCCTGGGGCCTTCCTCACTGTGGCTACCACAGCAGCAGAGACATATCATCTGATGACTGGGGGTATCTGTTACTCAGCCAACCCCTGGGCTTCATTTCTCCCAAGTCATCATCTCCTAAAAAAAAAAAAAGAATTTTTTTTTATGTTTTATTCAAATTTATTATATTTTCTAAAAAAGAAAAGTGCTGAGTTGGTCTTTCAAAACCATTATTTAGGGATAAAAACTGCCAAAGCAATACAGAAATCAGAAGAAACAGAGTAATAAAATTTTCCCGTTTGGGAAGGGGGGAAACACAATGATAAAAGCATTCCTTTGCTTTTTTTTTCTCTGCCACCCAAGTTCTATTTGTACTTGACAAAGCCAAACTAAACTTTTTGCCTCGTTAGGAACTTCAAGGATTTTTCCAATTCTTTTTTTCCCAGACCACAACAGATCTCTTTCAGTATAGCTGGTTGATTTCAACTTTTCACCTTAATCCCATTGGATTTCTTTCCCCAGTTTTCTCAAGAGAATGTCTTTTGAGTACATATTTCAGTTCCAAAAGAATGAGAGAAATGTTTTAGCTGAATTTTGTTGTTGTTGTTGAGACAGAGTTTCGCTCTTGTTGCCCAGGCTGGAGTGCAATGGCGTAATCTCGGCTCACTGCAACCTCCGCCTCCCAGGTTCAAGTGGTTCTCCTGCCTCAGCCGCTCAAATAGCTAGGATTACAGGCATGTGCCACCTCACCCGACCAATTTTTTGTAATTTTAGTAGAGATGGGGTTTCACTGTGTTGGCCAGGCTGGTCTCAAACTCCTGACCTCACGTGATCCACCCACCTCGGCCTCACAAAGTGCTGAGATTACAGGCGTGAGCCACCGTGCCCAGCCAGATAGTTTTATATCATTGATTACTATACAGTGAAGCTCAGATGCTCCAGGATAAAAACAGATTCTTCTTTCAGACCTGTTTTCATTTGGTCAGAACTATGCATCCATCTTTCTGTTGTTTCAGTGGAAGACTTCATGGAGGCAATCTCAAGGAGCTTCAAGGACTAAGAAATTGCCTCATTAAATGGTGGTATCTCAGAGTTTTTTGCTTTGTTGACTATTTCATCTCCCTAATATTTCTGCAATTCTAACCATTTCTGTTCATGCAAAGTAAGAACAGTGTTGCAATTAAGAGCACGATCTCTGAAGTCAGCTGCTTCGTTCAAACCTGGGTACTTCCTAGCTGTATATTCATGGGTGTTCCTTCAGTTTCCTATCCCACTGAGATGTGGAAATGAGATATGCTCAGCACATTAGGGCAATGTAAGTGCTAGCAACATTCAAGAGTTAGGTATACACTTGTTGCTATGGATCATATGAGGCAAGACTGACACCATCCTGCCCTTACGCAGCTTCTTAAGGTTTAGATAAATTACTTAACATAGCCTCAGTTTAATTATTTGTAACAGAGTGCCTCTCTCACAAGATGTTGTGAAAATCATGAGACGCACAAAGAAACATGCATAATTTGGAGTATGGTAAATATTAAACACTCAGTGAGAACTAATACTGTCCAGCAAGAAAAACAGATAATTAAGCAGCCAAAGAAATGTAATAATCTATGATAGAAAAAGTTCAGAGTGCTAAAGGAGCACCCACCAGGATATCTAAATTGAGTCCTGATAAGTAAGAAGGATTTAGCCAGTTAAAGAAGAAGGGAAAGAGAGTTTCCAGAAAAGGAGGCCCGAGAGCCTCACCATTTTAGATGAACTAAGAGAAATTTAACACAGAATGGGACCTGGGAATGGCAAAAGAAACAAATGAGGTGGTAGACAGAAATCAAGTCACAATAGACATTTTAGGCTACACGCACAGTTGTACTTGATCCTGAGAAATAGGAGAAATAAGAAGCTATGCAACGGGCTTAAGCAGGAGAGTCATAAAACCAGAGGCATCTTAGAAAGAGTTTGGTGGCCATACAGAGTGGAATGTAATGGAGGGGACCAAGACTGGAGGCTGGAGATGCCTTGGGGAAGCTGCTGCTGATTCTAAATGAGAGATGGAAGGGGACATTTGGGCAAGGTAGTGACAAGAGGTGGAGATCTATTATCCTTCCTCAGTCACGCTGCTTTGCTGAGCACTTCACATCTTCCATTTGAAATGCCCTCTTTTTTTTGTACAGAGTTCTCTATGTACACAGTTCACTGGGACCGTTTCTTTGGTTCAGCTATTCTCTGTAGTGAGGAGTATTATTTGTCCTCCTGAAACTTCCCAAAATGTGGTGCCACCACTGCAGGTGCTAGAGGAGCATTCACCAGTGTTTGCTGGCTTGGGTGTTTGCTATCTCCCACAAAGGTATCTCCCACAATTCTTAATCAGATGTTGGTTAAGCCTTGTACCATGGATTTTACATGCTGCTATCGGAGCTGCCCCCAGATATGCCATGTGACCAGCAATGCCACTGAAATGATTAGGACCGCAGTTTTCTATCTGGAAGGTTAATGTTTACCTCACCTGGAGGAGGAGTACAAGTACTTCTTCATAAAAACCAAATAATGAGTTACAAATTTCTTCACAGCCTGACCACACACTAACAATGTTTTTTTAATTCCTTGGTAATGACTTGGCTGGTGGGGAACAAGATGAGTGTAAATTAGCTCTTTCACGGGAGCCCTACCCCCTCTAATCACCCACTTCTGCATCAGAGTACAATGTGACTTGGCATAATCCATATAGAGGTTATGAGTTGTGATAAGATGAATGAGCAATAACTAGCTTATTCAAATAAAGAAGAAATGCCATGTTAAAGGTCACTGACTTCAACTGTTTTTCTTGTAAAGCATTATGGGATTTGCAGAGGAGAGGATTTATGGTTTATTTTTGTTTTTATTTTTGTCCAATAGATACCATGAACAGAATGACCTCAAGCAAAATCGTAAGTAAAGGAGGTGAACTTAGACAGCATTTCCCACTTTACTATTTGTTTTCCCAGCCTTCAACCTTGATAGGCCCAGTCCCAGGGAAGCAAAGATGATCATGGACTCAGATGGCAAGAAGAACCTGCTGAAAAACGTGGATTTGGGGTCATGAAGATAACAGAAGGAAGCGCAAGTCAGAGCCAATTCAGTTGAGATCAACATCCAATCTGAGAGTCATGAACAGCGAGTCTGACACCCCTTCTCCCCCGTCTCTGACCCTCCCCTATGCAACTTAACAGGTAACTTCACAAACTTCAGATTTTTCCTGCCACTACAACAGCAAGCTTTGCTCCATGTCACTAGTACAGAAAAGACCCCTGGTCACTATTAGATTAAATCATACCATTACTCGAAACTGTGCCCAGTTCAAAACAACAAAATTATAAATCTCCCTCTTTCTCTTTCTCTCTTTCTCTGTGACAACAATGTCCTCAAATCTACACTTCAAGTTCATGGAGACCTCAGTCTTTACCCCTTTTCCAGACTCCCAGTTTCCTCCTCCCCTTCATGGACTTTGTAGTCTAACCTGAATTCCAGCCCCACACTGAATTAAATTTATTAGGTTTCTACTTTATACCAGACATTATTCTAGACCAGTTATTCTCAACCTGATTGTACACTGGAATCATTCACAGAGCTTAAACAAACAAACGAACAAACAAACAAACACTGTGAGTAGTCGCCACCTAGAGATTCTAATATAATTGGTTCATGGTACAGCTCAGGAACAAGAATTGTTAAAGCTCTCCAGGTGATTCTAATTCACAGGTAAGGTTAAGGAGAGCAGGTACTGATCCAGGTGCTGAAGATATATCAATAAAAAGACAACTAAGGCAGAGCCCATATTCTAACAAGCTCAAATTCTATTCCTCTTCTTATTTATGATCAGCTGCCTCAATTCTTTCTCTCCTTTTTTTTCTTGAGACAGAGTCTCACTCTGTCGCCCAGGCTGGAGTGCAGTGGCATGATCTTGGCCCACGGCAACCTCCAACTCCCAGGTTCAAGTAATTCTCCTGCCTCAGCCTCCCTAGTAGCCAGGACTACAGCCAAGTGCCACCACACCTGGCTAACTTTTTTGTATTTTTAATAGAGATGGGATTTTACCTTGTTAGTCGGGCTGTTCATGAACTCCTGACCTCAAACGATCCTCCACCTCAGCCTCCCAGAGTGCTAGGATTACAGACATGAGCCACCATGCTGGGCCAGCTGCCTCAGTTCTCTTGCCAGCTTGTTCTCTTACTATAGTTGCTCCTTCAGGTTTTGGTCTTAAATGAAACCATCAAACCATTGTCTGGACTCAAGCACCCAGGTGTCCTGGCACAGCTGTGTTTAACATGTGACTCTGCCGATTAGCTCCATTACAAATGTATGAGCTCCATTCTCAGCTTGGCTTTCAACACTGGAAAATTTTTACTTATATTTCGCCAACTCCCTTTCTCAATTCTGCTAGTAGATATTTCAAACCTTTATCTCTCTCTTAAGCCCCCATTGAGATCCTGCCTCTCTACCCTTAGCTGATAATTCAACTTATTTAACAAAGAAAATCACAGACATGGTAGTAAACTCCCTCAGTGATCTTCCTCCCTACATTAACACTACACCTTTTTTATCCCCTTGCATTTGTCATTTATTTCTCTCTTCTCCACTCTCTACAAATGTGCTTAGGCATCTGCCTGCAGAATCTGCTTTGAATCACTCCGTTTCTTCTCTCTCCATTCACTGACCTATATCTTGAAAGAATTCCCTATACTTGTGGGGACAACCTCCTTTTCTCCACTTATTCCTTCATATTTGCAACTTGATTCCCAATGCTATCACTCTATAGGACTTCTTCTCAATTTTTCCATGTCATGACACCCAAAGAAAATTATTGTTTATTTAGCATCTGAGGACAACCAACAAGGTCACTTTAGCTGTTCCTGGCCATGTCAAACTGAAGGGGCTTATCTTCAGCTCACCTGCAATCATTCATGACTTACCAGCCTGCCTTGGCATACGAGGTAGGAAGGTCTGCTCCACTGAGCTGCTCTGGTGAGGGACACTAGGGACTCCCATTATCAAGTGCAACATCTGCTTCTCTGTCCTCATCTGTTCCGTAGCAGAGTTTACTGATTATAAAAATTATTTAGTTAAAATGGTCACAGTTTGGTCAAGATAATGTGGAATTGGAAGCCAGAAAGTAGATGAGAATAAGAGAAGGCTACTCTCCTTCCACTGTCTCCTAACTTAAATCATTTGAGAGAACTCTGCCATCAACAGGTAATGCCTTGAAATCCATGCTCAGATTAGGTGGCCAGAGATAGTCATTACTACAGGCAAAGGGCCTCAGAGTCTTAATTGGCTAAGCAATGGGTAAATGGTGACACTCAAGAATTACTTGCAGGTGGGGCGTGGTGGTTCATGCCTATAATCCCAGCACTTTGGGAGGCCAAGGCACATGGCTCATTTGAGATTAGGAGTTTGAAACCAGCCTAGCCAACATGGTTAAACCCCATCTTTACTAAAAATACAAAAATTAGCCAGGCGTGGTGGTAGGTGCCTGTAATCTTGGCTACTCAGGAGGCTGAGGCAGGAGAATCACTTAAGCCTGGAAGGCAGAGGCTGCAGTGAGCAGAGATTGCACCATTGCACTCCCAGCCTGGGCAACAGAACAAGACTCCATCTCAAAAAAAAAAAGAGAGAGAGAAAGAGAGATCCAAGATGGCCGATTAACAACAGCTCAGGACTGTAGCTCCCAGTGAAAGCGCAGAGAGCCAGTGGATGCCGCACTTTCAGACGAATTTTTGTTGCCCACAGACTGGGAGATTCCCAGCGGAGGAGCCACACGGGTCACCAGCGCGACTTTTTTGGCCAGCGCGGCTGTTTTGCCGGCGCTTCGGCACAGCGCTTCTTGGCGTGGAGTATACGGGACTGGGTGCCCTTTGAGTCAGCTCGGCTGGTCCCACCCCCACAAGGAGAACAGCAATTGGAAGCGCTGAGGACTGAGAGTTTCACAGTAAGCACAGCTGAACCCGGGAAGGCCAAGCTCTGTGGGGAAGGGGCATCCGCCAAAGGAAAACTAAGAAACAGACAAAACTTCATCACCAACAAGCCGGACGTCCACTCAGACCCAATCTGAAAGTCGGCAATTACAAAGACGACAGGTGGATAAATCCACAAAAATGGGAAGAAACCAGTGCAAAAAGGCTGAGAACACCCGAAATCAGAATGCCACTCCTCCTACAGGGGATCGCAGCTCCTCATCAGCAAGAGAACAAGGCATGACAGAGAATGAGTGTGACGAACTGACAGAATCAGGCTTCAGAAGGTGGATAATAAGAAACTTCTGTGAGCTAAAAGAACATGTACTAACCCAATGCA
>CAUYLG010008781.1:0-29891 GCA_963573385.1 Cacajao melanocephalus
AGGAGGCATCATGCTACCTGACTTCAAACTATACTACAAGGCTACAGTAATCAAAACGGCATGGTACTGGTACCAAAACAGATATATAGACCAGTGGAGTAGAACATAGGCCTCAGAAATAATACCACACATCTACAACCAACTGATCTTTGAAAAACCTGATAAAAACATGCAATGGGGAAAGAATTCCCTGTTTAATAAATGGTGTTGGGAAAACTGGCTAACCATGTGCAGAAAGCAGAAACTGGACTCCTTCCCTACACCTTATACAAAAATTAACTCCAGATGGATTAAAGATTTAAACATAAGACTTAACACCATAAAAACCCTAGAAGAAAACCTAGGCAATACCATTCAAGACATAGGCATAGGCAAAGACTTCATGAGTAAAACACCAAAAGCAATGGAAACAAAAGCCAAAATTGACAAATGGGATCTAATTAAACTTAAATGCTTCTGCACAGAAAAAGAAACAAGTATTAGAGTGAACCAGCAACCAACAGAATGGGAAAAAATTTTTGCAAGCCACCAATCTGACAAAGAGCTAATATCCAGAATCTACAAAGAACTAAAACAAATTTACAAGAAAAAAACAAACAACCCCATCAAAAAGTGGGCAAAGGATACGAACACACACTTTAAAAAAGAAGACATTTATGCGGCCAACAAACATATGAAAAAATGCTCATCATCACTGGGCATTAGATAAATGCAAATCAAAACCACATTGAGATACCGTCTCACACCAGTTAGAATGGTGATCATTAAAATATCTGGAGACAACAGATGCTGGAGAGGATGCAGAGAAATATGAATGCTTTTACACTGTTGGTGGGAGTGTAAATTACTTCAACCATTGTGGAAGACAGTGTTGTGATTCCTCAGGGATCTAGAACCAGAAATAACATTTGACCCAGCAATCCCATTACTGGGTATATACCCAAAGGATTATAAAAAATTCTATTATAAAGACACATGCACATGTATGTTCATTGTGGCACTGTTTTCAATAGCAAAGACCTGGAATCAATCCAGCTCATCATTGATAGACTGGATAAAGAAAATGTGGCACATATATACCATGGAATACTATGCAGCCATAAAAAAGAGTGAGTTCATGTCCTTTGCAGAGACATGGATGAAGCTGGAAACCATCATTCTCAGCAAACTGACACAAGAACAGAAAACCAAACACCGCATGTTCTCACTCATAGCTGGGTGTTGAACAATGAGAACACATGGACACAGGGAGGGAAACATCACACACTGGGGTCTGTTGGGAGGTGGTGGCTAGGGGAGGGATAGCAGGGGGTGGGGTGATTGGGGAGGGACAACATTGGGAGAAATACCTAAAGTAGGTGATGGGGGGATAGAGACAGCAAACCACCATGGCATGTATATACCTGTGTAGCTATCCTGTAAGATCTGTGCATGTACCCCAGAACTTAAAGTATAATTTAAAAAAAAGGAAAACCTCAATTATTTTATACATTTTATATAGGATTTGGTAGAATAAAATAAGTTCTATAAAACAACAGAAAAGTAATTTAAGTACTTGTAAATCTATGTCAATATCACCAAGACAATGGCGTTAAACTAACCTGATCAGAGAAAGTAAAAGTTGGAAAACACTGAGGGGTCATCTTTTCAACCTATCGGAAATTGGGATCCCATCTACAACATCCACGGCAAGTCAACAACCAATTTTTTCTTAAGCCTTTCCATCAACAGGAACCTTACCATCTTACAAGGCAGTTCATCCTGTCACTGAATGGCTCTAGGTCTTAGAAAGTTCCCCTTAGGAAAGAAATGTGTTTCTCCATACCTTTCATCTATCAATCCAAGTTCTGTCCTCTGGTGTCCTAAAGAGTCAGTTAGCTCTTTTGAAAATGATGTCTCTTCCCGTATTTTTGGTTTATCATGTGTCTCTATAATTACACTCTTTTCCATGGTTTACAAGCACTTTGCAGATGTGATGTGGGGTTTCTGCATTTTTTCTTGGTGCTGTCTTGGGAAGCAGCATGGTATGGTGGTATCTTCTGAAATTGCAGACTCCAGACCTGAATGAGCTGTTGAAACGGGACCTTCTTTGTAGATGTACGTATGTTCTGAGCATATAAAAACATTTTCTTCTATGTGGTATTTGTGCAGTAGCTTTTTATAAAAGAAAGCAACAGCTTCACCTTTGTTTCCGTTAAGTATCATCCTGTTGGTTCAGCCTATAATTCCAACTATAAAGGCTGAAGCTGAATTCTAGATATTGAGTCTATCACTCAGGGCATCATTGTTCCTGCAAGCTCAGAATCTGCTATGCATTCCTTCTGTGTTTTGTATGAAAAAGAGTCTCAAACAAAAAGAAACTAAACAGGTAGCCCTTTCACATGCCACTAGAGATTTCCTTCTACTTCAACTGTGCAGTTGTATTTAAGTGAAGTCGTTCTGGAAGTTACAAATCCACCTAATGCTACTTTGCTGTCCTATGAAAGGCTGAAAAGAAGGTGCATGTGTGCGAAGTGCCAGTCATTTCACTGACATGCTCGCCTTCACAGCCTAGGCAAGGGTGTTTATCCCACTCAACACATAAGGATTCTGGGTGTGGAGGTGTTCAATAGCTTACCTAAAGCCACAGAGTGAGTGGGAGGTAGGTGAGTGACTGCAATAGAGACCCCAGGGATCCTTCACATCCAAACACATCAAGAGAAGACATCAAGTGGTGACACCCAGATATATCATTTCAGGTTTTCCATCACCCTATTCCAATTTTTAAAATGACAATCTTAGGCTGGGCGAAGTGGCTCACACATGTAATCCTAGCACTCTGGGAGGCCAAGGCAGGCGGATCACTTGAGATCAGGAGTTCAAGGCAGGCCTGGCCAACATGGTGAAACCCCATCTCTATTTGAAAAATTACAAACAATTAGCCAGGAGAACGCTATCACAAGAACCGCAAGGATGAGATCTGCCCCCATGATTCAATCACCTCCCAGCAGACCCCTCCTCTAGCAATGGGAATTACAGTTTAACATGAGATATGGATGGAGACACAGAGCCAAACCATATCGACCATCAATCCTAAACAGTGGGCTTAACTTTCCTTTCAGGTCTCGGAAAAGTACCCAAGACAATAAAACATGCCCGCTTCATCATTTCATTCATTTATCCATCCTTTCATTCTTTCATGCCGTGAACAACATAAACTGGAGCTCATTCCTTGCTTCTGCTCTATGAAAACATTTTTACAGCTTCCCATCTTCCTTCCTACTTATCCTTGGTTACTAGCCATTTCTTCAGCATTTGTACTTCCCCTTCCACAATGTGAATTCAGTGGACAGCATCTACATTGGTTTTGTTAGATATCACCCTATTTTTCTTTTGGATTATCATTATGTCAGTGAATAGTTGGAATTTCTTCTTCCGGAAGCTTAAATAAAATTCCTTCAAAGGATCTAGGATCTGCCTTTTCTTGAAACATGGTAGCCAGTTTTCCTAAAAGCCACGGTATGTGTCTGATTGGCCTGGCACTTCCTTTCTTGCTGACCGAGACATCCGTCGCGGTGGGGTTATTGTCTCTGACACTGCGACTCAGTCTTGAATACGCATTCCCCTTGTAGCTTTCTCTATCATTTTTGAGAAGGCACGTTAACCAACAAAGTAAAAGATTTAATGACATGTAGTGGGATGTGTTAAGATATTTGTTTACTCAGTAAGTATTGATTGATTTCTTACAAAATGCCAGACTTGTGACCTATGTAGGCAAAAGGTCACCTCTACTCTTCCTTCCCAGGAACTCTGCCATCTGCTCTTTAAAGGTTACAAATGCTGGCCCAGTTCAACCAGAATTAATCCAGGCATGTTCTTTCTTTGGCTAGCATGCTGCATTACAAAACGAAGCCCTTTCTCCAAAATTCAAAAATTTCACATACAATTCCAAATTATTAATTCCTCTTGAAAAACTGGAACACAGCTCTGAGACTGCATATACATAAGGCCAAAACCAGTGAGAGACAAGCAGCAGCTTCCCCTGCAGACGGGTTTTATTTCTCCATGTCAATAAAAATACATTCTGCAGGTACAATGTCAACACACCATGTCTGTGTTTAAAGCACACACCTGGCCTGTGCCCCTCTCCCTCCTGAGCCCTGTAGGCCTCCAGGTTTACACCTCCTACCCTGAGTATTGCCTGAAACCTCCTCTCTTTAGGACTCCCATAAATTATCTCTGCCATTGCTACTCCCTTGGATTGGTAAATTATCGTATCAGTGTAAACCCATGCCACCACTAGCCCATATGGCCCTTCATAAAAAACTTGGAAAAAGGTACCCTGATTCCACTTTAATCCATCTGTTTGAAAACTGCTGTGAAATACAGATTTTGTCATATCAAGTTACATGGCTACTTTATTCCAGAAATTTATCATAGTAAATAACCAATAACAAAGCTGTGAATAGCACTATGTGAATGGTGTCCCTCCACATGGGACACTGGCAGACAGGGCCCAGTCTGCACCACCATCCATGACAGCCCACAACCCACACGCGCTTGTCATCTACTGCAGTTCCACCCAACAGCACCACCGCCAATACATCCACTGTTACACACACAGTATCACAAAGGCCATTACGCCCAGGGGAGGTTTTTCCCTTCCAACTATTATTTCTATGACATTTTTTCTCTCCAGATATTTTACCCTGCACAGGGCTCTACATTCTGCTATTTGAAAATCAGTTGCAGAATCTTCACTAACCTCCCGAACAGATATTTTGAGATAATGTTAAGGGAAGTTTATTTCTATAGATTAAAGAAATATTTTGCCCTTTTACTACGCTTTTTCCTATTTTCAATTTTAACTGGAGAAAGAGTTCCATATATTCTTGATGTGAAAAAGGACAACTTACTCTTTCTCTGATACTCTCTTTTGTAAAAAATAAAGCAAATAAAATGTCACATTAAAATCCTTTTGAATGCTCTGGGGCCATCACAGCTCACTGCAGCTTCACCCACCTGAGCTCAAGCAATCCTCCTGCCTCCGCCTCTCTATCAGCTGGGTCTACAGACATGCATCACTATGCCCAGCAAATTTTTATTTTTATTACTTCTTATAAATACAAGGTCTCTCTATGTTGCATAGGCTGGTCTCAAACTCTTGGCTTCAAGCGATCCTCGTGCCTCAGCCTCCCAAAGTGCTGGGATTACAGGTGTGATCCACTGTGTCTTGTCTAGAAATATATCTTAAGAAACTATGACTAATTAACTAAAACAAATGTATGGTAATGGGGATAGATTCTTCTGATGGGGCTGCTGCTTCTTCTCATGGAAGGAACAAACTTAAAAATATTTTTGTTTATTTTACATATAACTTACCATAAAGCATTAAATCTGTGCAAGCTTATTTAGAAAATAAGGCATGAAGTAGGTGCTCACAGCAAAATCTCTTGACTCTAATTCCAGTGTTCATTCTAGCTTACTGAGCTTCCAATAACCAGCAAGAGCTGAAAGCTGAGAGGCAGAGAAGTTAGCACCTATGAAAAGGTAAGCAGAAATTGCAGACACTCAATGTTTAAAAGGGTCCACAAGAAAAAGCTTAAGTGTCCTAAAGAGTCAAATAGATCAAGGGTATCATGAAACTCTAGGGCATAGCCTTGCTAAGTGCCCAGAAAGGGTGAGAAAGAACTCCCCAGTTCCCTTGAGAAGAAGTATCTCTAGTCGATCAACTGTATTCCCATGTTCCATCAGGACTCCGAGGACAGCAATTCTCCTGAGACACTGTCCCAGTGAGCAGATATTCCTTACCCCTAAACAATTTGCTCAGTACCCTCCCCACTTCCAAACACATAGCCCAGGACAAGCATCACTCATGGTGAGCAATCTTCAAATGTTAGTTGAATAGGCTCGCTGTGGAGGTTTATGCCTATAACCCCAGCACTTTGGGAGGTCAAGGCAGGAGGAATGATTGAGGCCAGGAGTTTGGGACCAACCTGAGCTACAGAGTGAGATTCCACCTGTATAAAGGAATTTAAAATTTTAAAAATTTAAATTTGAGGGGGAATATGGTGGCATGCAACTATAGATCTACTCAGCTCAGTGGGGAAGAACATTTGAGCATAGGAGCTGGAGGCTGCTGTGTGCTGTGGTTGCACCACAATACTCCAGCCTGGGCAACAGAGCCAGAATCTGTCTTTAAAAACATTTTAAACAAGTGTTAGCTATATTAATGCCCAGAATCTACACATTAATTCACAGTAAAGATATGCTAAACACAGTATTTTAATCTTCACATTTACATGATTAATATGTTTTCTCAAACTACATATCACATATTAGTTTATAAACTTTTAAATTTCCATGGAAAATAAAATTGTCTCCCACAAAAGGAAAAGAAAAATAATTCTTGAATGTAGGTAAGGCCATGCAGGCACACCTCTTGTCACTGTGCTTCAGGTTGTTGTGCTTTGCAGATACTGTATTTTTTAACAAATCAACGGTTTAAGGTGACTCTGCATCAAGCAAATCCACAGGAGACATTTTGCCAACAACCACGTACTCACTTTAGATCTCTGTAGCACATTTTGGTAATTCAAATAATATTTCCAATGTTTCCATTATTATTATATCTGTTATTGTGCTATTATCAATAATCATTGACATTAATTTGTATTGTTTTGGGGTATCACAAACCATGCCTATACAAAACAGTGAACTTATAAATGTTACATGTGTTTTGACTGCTACACCAACTACCTGTTACACTCTCTCTCTCCCCCTGCTCAGATGGGCCTCCCTATACCCTGAGACGCAACTACATTGCATTAGACCAGTTCATAATGCTACAATGGCACCTAAGTGTTCTAGTGAAAGGAAGGGTTGCATGTCTCTCATTTTAAATCAAAAGCTAGAAATAATGAAGCTCAACGAGGAAGGCATGTTGAAAGCCGGGATGGGCTTTGCACCAGGTTGATAGCACCAACTACTTAGCCAAGTTGCGAATGCAAAGAAAACTATATCACGGAAGTAAAATGTGCTACTCCAGTGCACACGCAAACGAAACGAAACGAAAGCAAATAGCCTTATTGCTGATACAGAGAAAGTTTGAGTTATCTGGATACATGATCAAACCAGCCATAACATTCCCTTAAGACGAAGCCTAATCTAAAGCAAGGCCCCAACTGCCTTCAATTCTATGAAGGCTGATAGAGGTGAGGAAGCTGCCAAAGGCAAAGGTTGATTCATGAGGTTTAAGGAAAGAAACTGCCTCCATTATGTAAAAGTAGTGGATGAAACAACACATGCTGATGTAGAAGCTGTAGTGAGTTACCCAGAGCATCCAGCTAAGATTGTTGCTGAAGGTAGCTACACCAAACAACAGATGTTCAGTGTAGAGAAAACAGCCTTCTATTGCAAGAAGGTGCCATCCGGGACTTTCATAGCTAGAGAGGAAAAGTCAATGCACAACTTCAAAGCTTCCAAGGACAGGCTGATCATCTTATTAGGGGCGAATGCAGCTAGTGACTTTAAGCTTAACCCTAGGCTCACTTCCATTAAAATCTATTGCTAGGGCCATGCTCTATAAATGGGGAAAATGCCTAGATGACAGCACATCTGTTTAAAGTGTGTTTTACTGAATATTTTAAGTGCACTGTTGAGAACTCCTGCTCAAAATATTACTGCTTATAGACAATGCAACCGATCACCTAAAAGATGTACAAGACGATTAATTTTGTTTTCATGCCTACTAAATTAATATCCATTCTGTAGCCCATGGATGAAGGAGCAATTATAACTTTCAAGTCTTATTATTTAAGAAATATATTTCATAAGGCTATAGCTGCCATAGATATTGAGTCTTCTTATAGAACTTGGCAAAGATCTTTGAAAACCTTCTGGAAAGGATTCCTCATGCCGTAACAACATTCATGATTTATGGGACGAGGTCAAAATATCAATATAAACAGGAATTAGAAGAAACTGATTCCATCTTTCAAGACTTCAGTGGAGGAAGCCATTGCAGATGTGGTAAAAATAACAAGAGAACTAGAACTTGAAGTGGGGCCTGAAGATTTGACCAAATCGCTTCAATCTCATTACTTGAATGGATGAGGAGTTGCTTCTTATGGATGAGCAAAGAAAGTGTTTTCTTTTTTGTTTTTGTTTTTGTTTTTGTTTTGAGACAGAATCTTGTTCTGTCACCCAGGCTGGAGTGCAGTAGTGTGATCTCCACTCACTGCAATCTCCGTCTCCTGGGTTCAAGCGATTTTCCTGCCTCAGTCTCCTCAGTATCTGGGATTACAGGCGCACAGCACCATACCTGGCTAATTTATTTTTAGTTTTATTTTTGTATTTTTAGTAGAGATAGGGTTTCACTGTTAGGCAAGCTGGTCTCAAACTCCTGACCTCAGGTGATCTGCCTGCCTCGGCCTCCCAAAGTGCTGGGATTACAGCCGTGAGCCACTGCACCCGACCTTTACATTGGTTTTGAGACAAAATGCTGTTGCATAATTAATAGGCTACAGTACAATGTCAACATAACTTTTAATTGCAATGAGAAACCAAAACACGCATGTGCTTCATTTTCTTGCGATGGTCATCTGGAATCTAACCTGTAGTATCTCTGAGGATATGCCTGTAACAATACCAGATTTTAATTTTTCCAAACATACATTTTGTAAAATCACCACCATTTTCTTAAAAAAGCAATATGTTTAAGCCAACAGCATACTCAGAGTGAGATTAAATCCTTTAAAATAACTTTTTGAATGTAATAAACTTAGTATACAATAATTACACCAAACTTCTCTTATTTCTGTTTTTTTTTTACCATTCACCAGTGATTTCGATGCTTCCTTCTCCTCACCCTTCTGCACAGTTCAGAGCCAGGCCTGCCATTCCTTCAGGGGTTGAGAGCAAAGTGAAGAGAGGGTTGCCAACTATCCCAGCAAAGAGAGGGCCCTGGGACATGAGACTCCAAATGCTAAAACAGGAAACGTCCTGGGTAAACTGGGATGCACTGGTCTCACTTAAGGGCAACTAGATTCAAGTGATTACAGTGATTCCACCACACACCTTGGCTTTCTCTAAGTGGTGCGGCCCATCTCACACAGGAATGCTTGATGCTAACAGGGGCTACTACAGGGTAAGCAAGTGCAGCAACGACAATGGAATGGTCCATCTCTATCTGTGAAACACTGGAGTAGCAACTGGGAGTATGAGAGGCCTCCAAAACACCTTCGGAAGCCTGTTTGTCATTTTTCTTTATATCTAATCAGGTGTTTACATAAAACTCAATAGAATATGTATATGAAAACTTTTCAAAAGTATAAAATGTTCATACTACTCTATCTTCACTTATTTTTCCTTTTTGCTAGAAAGATGTCTCCACGCACTCTCAATGCCAATTTCAGTCTATGTTCCAGCTACAACTATACCTCCTCTCTCTGGAAGCCTCAGGGGAATGTTTGGGTAATGAAGAGCACTGTATCCACACTACAATTTTAGAAGTGAAAGCCACCCATCTGCGGCACGTGATAGTGCTAACTGCCAAGTCCTGAACTGATAAAGATTCACACCATAATGCTAATTCTCTGCACAAGAAAGGAATAAAAGTATGTCTCAAAAATCTGAAAATGATTGACGCCTGCCATCTCATCAAGACTGTCACACGATTTCAATTGATGATTTGAGATTGCATGTGAGTGGGATGCAGGTGCTTCAGGTTGCCCAACTAGCTCAACACTGGTTCTCAGCAACAGAAAAACAAGTGAATCTCCACATCAGAATACTTTGCGTGAAGGTCATTAGACTTTACTACATCTACAAAACTCTTGGGGTGGTTGGTCTATTCCCAGAGATACTACATCCCTAACCATAGAGTATAGCTCAACAAATCAGCCACTTTCAAACACACTGGTGAGTTCAAGGGACGCTAAAGTGTGAGAACCAGTGCTCTGGCCATTGTTAAGGCACTGAATTGTTTCCATTGTCGGGGTAGAACATATCTACTCTTAGATAAGGATATCCCTCGATTCTCTGGCTGTCAAGTTGAGATTGCTAAGGACTCGGTCAGAAGTTTGTAATTAGAAGAACAACTCTTGATTTCAGCGATTATTTCTAAAGCACGCAGTACTGTTTCAACATTACTCTTATGAATATTTTGACTACAAATATTGAATTAGTAAACTCTTATCTCTAAAAAGGAACCCCAAATATTGACTTGAAAATAACCACTTTTAGCCACAAGATTATAGACGCACCCTGGTGAAACATTTAGTATGAAACTGCCTAATTAAGCAAGAGGATTTCAAATAACCAAATATTTCTATTAAAAAACACCAACCAAAATAACAGCTAAGAAAAGTTACCTCACCTCCCCCATTCTCACATAACCAAAGTATGTGAAATTGTTTTAATATTTGTATATTTAAAATGTTTCACATTTAACAGAATAGGTAACTAGAGGATACCTCATGTTTTCTCAGAGTTCAAGCACCTTTGGACTCATTCTTTAGATGAATGCACTTACTTGTAAAAATGTGCGACGAATGCCACTACCTTAGCACATAATAGATAATACAAGTTATTTTCAAACTTAATCAGCTGTAAGTACAGTGTGAAGGATTTGAGTACAGAGAGAGGGTTGGTGGCTCTGCAGCTCCTGGTCAGCATTGAAAATATGCAGCATTTCCTGTGGAGCCTCTCAGTCTCACTGGCAGCTGCAGGATCAGCAGGTCTCGATCCATCATCATTACGCCTTGGCCCCACGCTGCTGTGGGGACACATGGGTCTAACAACAGAAACTAATCACTTGGCAGTCATTTATGAAAGAGACACAGAAATGGAAAGAAAATCAGGAAAAATGTAACAGATTAATAGAAAAGGCCATTGAAGAGAGTGATGTTAAACAGTATGGGACTATAGAATGTTTTAAGAAAATGTAACAATATTATATTTGCAAGTAACGAACTACCTCTAATAGCAAAATATTGTCATAACATACATTATTAATGTTGCATAATATATAATAATATTTCATTATAATATATTATAAATGCATCTTTAAATATCTTTAAAGTTTTGAGAGGATAAATCTAAAAATTAACTTTAAAATAAGCTTGGAACATGCAAAGAACATAGAGGTTTAACTGCTGTAAATAACTCTGTTATGGGGACGCTGAACCGGGAGGCAGAAGGGGAATGAGCATTTGCTCCTGACTTCAAGGTTCCTACTATCTCCAGGTGAGGAAAATGTACATTTATAACCACAGCAGGAGACGATAAGAAGTAGTCTCTGATTTTTTAATGCTATAATATTTCATGAGAACCAAGAAAATCAAAAAAGCTCTCTAATTCTATGCATTTTGTTCAAATTACTCAGTCTCTCTATTTCAAGTAAATTGGATATAACACTCGAATAGCATTCTGCCTTGGTAAGTATTTATCCAACCTTATTCTAAAGTTTAATTCATTGTTCTGAGAATTGGTTGAAAAAAGTTAACTTATTAAAGGTTTGTGAATAAAAAGACATAGTCAAACCATAATGAAATTCTTCCTGAATACAAATGTCTAGAATTTTCCCTATAGAAAATTGGCAGATACCTAATAGAGTATGACCTCTGAAAATAGTTATACAATTAACTATGTAGTTCTCTGGTATAAAACCACTTGTAAAAAAATCTCCTGGTGTCACAATAGCATGGTGCTGGTACAGATATATCAACCAATGGAACAGAACAGAGGCCTCAGAAATAACACTACACATCTACAACCACCTGATCTTTGACAAACCTGACAAAAACAAACAATGGGGAAAGGAGTCCCTATTTAATAAATGGTGTTCAGAAAACTGGCTAGCAATATGCAGAAAATTTAAACTGGACAGCTTCCTCACAATTTATACAAATATTAACTCAAGATAAACGTAAGACCTAAAACCACAAAAACCCTAGAAGAAAATCTAGGCAATATTGTTCAGGACATAGGCATGGGCAAAGACTTCATGATTAAAACACCAAAAGCAATAGCAACAAAAGCCAAAATTGACAAATGGGATCTAATTAAACGAAAGAGCTTCTGCTCAGCAAAAGAAACTCTCATCAGAGTGAACAGGCAACCTACAGAATGGGAGAAAATTTTTGCTATCTATTCATCTGACAAAGGGCTAATATCCAGAATCTATAAGTATCCTAAACAAATTTATAAGAGAAAAACAATCCCATCAAAAAGTAGGGGAAGGATATGAACAGACACTTCTCAGAAGAAGACATTTATGCGGCCAACAAACATATTAAAAAAAAGTTCATCATCACTGGTCATTAGAGAAATCAAATCAAAACCAAAATGAGATACCATCTCATGCCAGTTAGAATGGTGATCATTAAAATGTCAGGAAACAACATATGCTGGAGAGTATGTGGAGAAATAGAAACTCTTTTACACTGTTGGTGAAAATGTAAATTAGTTCAACTATTGTGGAAGACGGGGTGACAATTCTGCAAAGATCTTGAACCAGAAATACCATTTGATCCAGCAATCCCATTACTAGGTATATACCCAAAGGATCATAACTCATTCTACTATAAAGACACATGAACACATATGTTCACTGCAGCACTATTCACAATAGCAAAGACTTGGAACCAACCCAAATGCCCAACAATGATAGACAGGATAAAGGAAATGTGGCACATATACACCATGAAATACTATGCAGCCATAAAAATGGATGGCTTCATGTCCTTTGCAGGGACATGGATGAAGCTGGAAACCATGATTCTCAGTAAACTAACACAGGAACAAAAAACCAAACACTGCATGTTCTCACTCAAAAGTGGGAGCTGAACAATGAGAACACATGGACACAGGGAGGGGAACATCACACACTGGGGACTATCAGGGGGTGGGAGGCTAGGAGGAGGATAACATTAGGAGAAATACCTAATGTAGATGACGGATTGATGGGTGCAGCAGACCACTATGGCATGTGCATACCTATGTAACAAACCTGCACGATCTGCACATGTATCCCAGAACTTAAACTATTTAAGAAAAAAAAAATCTCCTGGTGTCACTTCTGCCGTTCAAAGTCAAATGTTCTTCTAAATCTAGGTAGTCATTACATTAACATTGTAGAGGGTTTGTTTTTTAATAAAATAGTTTTTTTTTAAACTTTACTAATTGATATAGTGATTCTTGCATTGCTCTTACATTGGTATGAATATTTAAGTTTGAATTATTGCTAAATCGTTTATGTGAATAATTAACTTGACCTTGTTCTTGTTCTTTAGTTTAGTGTCAACCCATTTGGGAGAAAGCAGCAAAAGTGGGCAAGAATATCTGATATCTTGCAAGTGACAATGAACTTAGTTTCTGTCACATATTTAAGCACATCTAATTATGGTCAACATTTCCCTTAAATTTTCACTCTACATGATTGCAATATAATTTTTCCACAAATAAATGAGAAGTGGAGATAATACTTTCAAAACAAAACAAAACAATGTTGGTGTTTAATAAGGACCCCAAAAAAGCTATTGATCTGGGAATTAGCACCAGGCACAATGTGAAGTAGTTTGTGCATATATTATCTCATATCACCTTCTCAATAACTTAATGAGGTGCTATTATTATGAATACTTTAGAGTAAAAAGGACTAATCATTAAGAAATGAGGTCATCTGCTGAAATTTACATAGTAAGTGGTGAACCTGGAATTTTGACTCATTGATTAATTAACTGACTCAACAAATAATTAAGTGTCTACTATGAACCATGCAGTGTGCTAGGGAGGGCAGAATCATGTACTCACTCCTCAGGGACTCTAAGGCAGATTTAAGGCACAGCTTCTCTAAGCCCTTGTGTTGTCATTTGCCACATGACACAGACATAGAAGCTAGATTGACTGCCTTCCTTGTCAAATCCAATCATGGTGATGATTTTTAAAAACATTATTGATGATTACCTGTGGCTTCTCATCTCCAACATGATACATTTATCTAATGATTACAGAAATCTTTGCCTTAGTTTTATTTCCCAAGCAAACACAAAATGTGATGGTAGGAAAAGAGTCCAGGTTTTTCATTTCCTAAAACATTACTCCTAGGTTTCTTTCCTGTTGCATTTTTAAAAGAAGTATCCATGAAAGCCAAGGTTGATGTAAATAACCACTAGGAACAGCTTAGTGCTGACAAGCAGAAGTCAAGTTTGTTTTAGAAAAACAATAGGAAAACCTGTTATATAGTGTCTGCAATACTAAATAAATATTTATCGTCAGCAGAAATGTCTGCTAATTACATTTTTGTCTTTCTGATAAATATGCTTTCTTCCTGACATCCACCTGAAAAAAGATGTGAAATTTAAATAACACAGGTGTAACACTGTTAACCTTGGGATCAAGAGATTATTTGTTAATATTTTTAAAATTATAATTCCTTTATATTAAGGCTTGGACTTAGACACATCTCACATTCTCCACCCCTTTCTGGCTTTGCAGAAGCCATGGGTGGGTCTGTGGAATAAAGCCTTAGCCATCCTGTCTAGTTGTTGTTTGCTCCCGCAGCAGCAGCCATCGTTCTTGCCTCCCCTAGAAACAGCAACTTGCATTTCTAGCCTGGTTTCCCGGAAACAGTAATGAGAAAAGAGTAGGAAGTATAATGGTAGACTACGTGGTGGCACTAGTGGTGGACCAGGTGAAGTTTAATTAATATCTGGGACTAGGTGGTTTTTTTTTAAGAGTACTTACATAGGATCAAACAGCATTTAATTTTCTGAACATGCATTTAGTAAGTATAAGGCACATGTAGTTTCTGTACATTAATTTTCATGGAAGGCGTGTGTGTGTGTGTGTGTGTGTGTGTGTGTGTATATGTGTACACCCGCATGCACACATGAGTAGAAGACAGGGATTATAGAAGTAAAATAATAATAATGCAAGATATGCAAAATTTAAACAGCTGAAGTTTTAGGAAACTTACATGATTTCTAACGTTGCAAGATGAAAAAGCTTCTACTGAAATCAAGATATACAAAAATGTTACTTAAGAAATACATCCACGGAGAACTTTTGTAGAGATTTCACCCATGAGCAACAGAAAAAAAGGAAAGCTGTTAAATATATTAGACAACTCTAAGAAACCTGGTCTATGGTCACTCCCTCCCTGGCACCTTTACCAAAGTGATGATGGAGCTGGGCGGAAGAGAATTTCTGTGCCAGTTCAGCCATCTGCTGTCAGCTCACAAATGGAAGAACAGTCTAAAAGGAAAGTTTGTTTTGAGGTGCCATTCCCATATGCATACAATCCACACACTGCTATGTAGAAATGTCGCTTGGTCTAATACCAAGTAAGACTGGGTTTTTTTGAAGAGCATATTGCATAGCATTTTCTGGAAATGCTCCTAATATTAGATACATGTCACATTTGCATAGAAGCATATGGTCTTCAACGTGCAATCTCAAGTCATCTACAGAGACTCTGCAATCAGAGATTCCCTGTTTTACCTTCCTTTTATGAGTCAATTTTTACTTAGCAAACTATCACACTGTGGTGATTTGGAGGCATTATTTTAATTCCTAATGTAAATTTACTTTTAACAGATGTGATTCTATGAATCATATGAAAGCATATTGTATCTTATTTGTTATTAGCTGAAATTATGCCAAAGGGTGCTACATGCTGGAAACCAGAGCAACTGAGCCAAACCAAGCTCACCCCCATCACTGCCCTCATGGCTGGGGCATGGAGGTCTGGCTTGGCTCTTGCTCATTCTGAAGGTTGAGAGAAAAATGGCATCTTTATGATGCCCCTCGCCCACCCAGATGCTCAAACATATTTTGCCCTGTCCTAGAAACAGCCCTACTCCTAGGGACATGGAAAATGTGGAGGTGACAAAGTCCCAGAGCATTGCCTTCTATCCCTCTAGGCTCCATTTTTTTTCTGGGTTGCATGTTTGAAAATGGATGTGCCCCAGGGAACCTGAATACAGTGAGTTCACACACAAGCAGGAAAGAAGTGAGTTTGTTTTGGTTTGGGTTGAAGCAGTTGCTCAAACATGATAGGGAGAAGAGGTAAGAATTTCCCTGTGCTTTAAGAAAATGCCTCCACCATAATCATCCCTGTATACTGTATAATCGTTATACAGAAACAAAATGTGCACAGAAAGGTAAAGAATTTTCCGTGGACAAAACTGAAGCTCCATAGAGAACCAAGAGAGCTGTTCAGAGACCCCCTTCCCTGCTCTCTTATTTCCCTGAGTTCCTCCCCAGGCTCCAGGGCCTCCAATTCCAGACTGGAGAGGTGAAGGCCAAGCCTGGAAGAATTCTGAATACAACACAATTCCTCCTCACATATCATTTGTTCTTTTCCCTGTTCGCTACTGAGAAAACATAGATAAATCATGGCACGTCCTGTCTAGCATTGAAACTGATCATTTTAAGAATCAGGGCAGATGTTGGCTACACACAGAAAGCTGCCCAAATGTAGGGCTGAACTTTGAAGGTGAACTCGAAGCAAAAAAATTAAGAAACCCATCATGTACTCTTGAGTGCAGGGAAACAAACTGATAATGGCAACAAGTATGCATCCTTTACAAATAAAGATAATGAGTCAACTTGCTGATTGCACATTGTGGTTACTGAATACATTGTGCCGTGATTAACAAAAGAACTGATATTTCATAATTCAAGGAATATCTTTCCATGTACTGAGGTTTTACTTAACCTCCAGCAATAGTTTTGTAAAGTTATTCACAAAGGCCTTATAAATCTTTTGTTAGATTATTCCAAGGTTCAACATATTTTTGATGCATGCAATTTTAAATGGTAACTTAGAAAAATCACATCTTGCCTGTTGTTAGCATATAGACATGCAGTTGATTTCAGTATGTCAAATTTTTATTCAGCAAAGTTATACATTCTCTTATGAATTTGTATGACTTACCTTTCTATTCTTTTGAGCTTTGTAGTCACATTGGCCATGAAAAATGACAGGTTTGTTTCTTACTTTCCAGCCTTGGAACTTGCTATGTTTAGAATGTGTCCCTCAAATTTTACATGCTGGAAACTTAATCCCCAAATTCATAGGTTGATGGTATTTGGAGGTGGGAACTTTGGGAGGTAATTAAGATTAGATAAGGTCATCAGAGTTGGGCCCTCATAATGAGACTGATGGCTTTATAAGAAGCAGAAAGAGATCTGAGCTGGCATGCTCTTGCCCTATGCCATGTTATGACACAGCAGAGAGGTCCTGACCAGATACCACTTCATGCTCTAGGACTTTCCAGCTTTCAGAACTATGAGCCAAATGAACGTTTTTTTTCTTTGTAAATTACCTAAGCTGTGGTATTCTGTTGTAACAACATAAAATAAAGATAGTATCTTTTGTCCTTTAACTAGCCATATTGCTTTTATTGGACTGGTCATAATGAATATAATTGTGTTTTTTCCCAACCTTAAAAATAACCTTTGAGAATTTTTGCCATATTTTCCACAGTTTTTAAGTAGATCTTTTTCTGTTAGATTAATGAAAATTTGGCTGGGTTCAGTGGCTCACACCTGTAATCTTAGCCCTTTGGGAGGCAAAGGTGGGTGAAACGCTTGTGCGCAGGAGTTTGAGACCAGCCTGGGCAACATGGTGAAAACCTGTCTTTACAAAAACAAAAAACAAAAAACAGCCAGGTGTGATGGTGCATGTCTGTAGTCCCAGTTACTTGGGAGGCTATGGTGGGAAGATCACAGGAGCCCAGGAGGCGAAGGCTGCAGTGTGCTGCGATTGTGCCATTGCACTCAATCCTAGATGATGGAGTGACACCCCTCGTCCAAAAAACAGAAGAAAAGAAAATGTCCTTCTGTTTCTAGTTTGATAAATTTTTAACCATAAATTTTTTAAAATACTTTTTCAGCATCTATTGAGATCATGTAATTATTTTAATCTGTCAATACAATTACATTATTGATTATTTCTGATTACATAACATGACTATTTCATGTTACTCCAGACAGATATATCTGGAATAAATCCTAGAGGGTTGTGAGATTATATCTATATCTATATCTATGTCTGTATCTATTTCTAAATTTGCTTTCCTAGTATTTTTGGTCATATCATCCTTTAACATCATTTTAATTTCTGATTTATCTCTGTTAAGTGTACATTTGATTCCTGATATTACTTGTATCTTTAATATATTTTTCTTCATCAGTCTTGTGAGACTTGTATCTATTTTCTTTGTTTTTAAAAGAGCAAACTATTAGATTTGTTATATTTATTTTATTCTTTGTTGACTGATGTCTGGAATTATTTTTATTATTCCATTTATCTATTTTCTTTAGGTTCATTCTGTTGTCTTTTTCTGACATCTTATGTTGGATGCTTAGTTTACTAATTTTCAGCCTCTGTTCCTTCCTAATTAAAAATCCTAAAGCTCACCAATTTTCCTTGAAGAGGAATTATTCCTTGAAGAGCCACACTTGTGAAAGGATCAATTTTTAACATGTAGATTTTTTGCATTTTTCTTATATTTATAATACCCTCTAATTTCCTTTATGATTTCTTCTTTGATCCACTAGTTATTTAGAAGTTTTTTTTTCTTAATGTTCAATATGGGTTGACCTAGTTAACTTCATTTCATTGTATTCAAAGAATGCTGTGTATAATAAATTAATCTTTGGCTTTCACGATTCTTGCTTTATGACCTAAATACGTGTATTTGAATAAAGAGAACTTATTATTCGTGTTGAATATCACATTTATAAATTTGTGTCAAATATAGTACTTATATAAGTAAAATATAGTATGTTAATTTTATTGCTTAAATTTTATCTATAGTGCCCTCTTGTTTCACTTCCATTACGTTGCTGAAATGACCTATTTATTCTTTAAAGCAGAGCTTCAAGCTCATTAATATTTTTTTTGTTAATTATTTTACTTGAAACATTGGCTTTCAAGATACTGTCTATCAAGCATTGAAAAGTAACAATTCCTAAGAGAGAGAAACAAATAAGATGAGCCGTAACGTGATTCCAACTTACTGCCTTGAGAGCATTTCTAGGCTGGGGCATAAGGCTAATGCTAGAAGATAAAGCTGAGAGTCAAAGGAGACCATGGCCTCTATATTTCACAAGATAAAATATTGATGAGAGGTGTTCAGAGACGGAGTACCAGAGATCTGCAAGACGAGTTCAAGTTTATGCATGTGAGGAAACTAAAAAGAACTAACCTGAAAGGATTAGAGATAACAGTGTCTGGGGCCCACAAGGGTAAAGAACAGAGCCTCTTATATCCACCAGTGAGACTGAAAACCTTGCTGGTTCACAGGGCATTGAGTAGAACACACAGAGTGGCTGTCCTCTTTGGGGGGCAATAATATGCCCTGGACTGAGCCTTACTCCAGTTCTGCCCAACAACCAACAACGTGACCTGGAAGGAGAAAACCATTTCCAAATAACCTAACTGGGTCCCAGAACAAAGATCAAAAATATTTGTAAGAGAGAAAAAACATACCTAATACTCTACAAAGTATAAGTCACAATATCTTATATCTGATTTAAAAATTACCAGACATTCAAAAAAGCAAGATAATAAAACCCATAAGAAGAGAAAAATAAATCAATAGAAACTGACCATGAATGAAATGAATGCCTATATTAGGAAAGAAGATCTCAAATCAATGACATTTTCTATAGTACAAAACTAAATAAAGAACAAATTAAATTCAAAGTAAGTAAATCAGTAGAAATCAATGATATGAAACAGGGATGGGCAATTTTTTTCTGTAACGTGTCAGACAATAAATATTTCCATCTTCGTAGGTCTCCTATGGTTTTGTTGCATATTCTTATTCTTTCTTTTTACAGCCCTTTAAAAAGGTAAAAATCATTCTTAGATCCAAGGCCTTATGAAAACAAGGCTGGATTTGGTCTACAGACTATAATTTACCCAATACTGAAGTATAAAGCAAAAAAGAAAGAGAGAGAGATGTAGAGAGAAATTTTAAAAACCAACAGCAAATTCTTTGAGATAATCAGTACAATAGATAAACCTGTAAGCAGAGAGAGAAGACGTAAATTAGAACATTTGCAATGGCAGAGGTTACATCACTACAGATTGTACAGATATTAAAAACATAAAGACACATTATGAACAACTTTATATGAGTAAATCTGACAACTTGGATGAAATGGACAAATTATTTCAAAGACACAGTAGGTCAATAAAAAAGAGATAATAACCTGAATAGAATTTGTTGAAGAGACTGAATTTGTAAAAACCTTTCAGTGTATTCTAGCAAACATTTAGGATAAAAATTATATATGAATATACACAAACTTTTGTATAAAATTAAAAAGAAATGACTAGCCTGGCACAGTGGCTCATGCCTGTAATCCTAGCACTTTGTGAGGCTGAGGCGGGTGAATCAGTTGAGGTCAGGAGTTCAATATGATGAAACCCCATCTCTACTAAAAATAAAATATTAGCCAGGTGTGTTGGCATGCACCTATAATCCCAGCTACACAGGTGGCAGAGGCAGAAGAAATGCTAGAGCCCAGGAAGTAGAAGTTGCAGTGAGCTAAGATCGCACCACTGTACTCCAGTCCAGGCAAAAGAGTAAGATTCTGTCTCAAACAAACAAAGAAAACAAATGATTACTTCCCAGCTCACTCAAAGAAGCCACCACTGCCGTGATACTAAAACCAGGTAAAATATTACAAGTAAACAAAAGTACAGATGAACATTTCTCATAAACATAGATAAAAAATTGACAAAATTTTCACAAATGAAATTCAACATTATGATCAAGTAGAATATATTCCAGTAACAAGAGGTGATGCAAAACAGGAAGAGAAGTGAAATTCCTCACCCTGATAAAGAGCATTTATGAAAAACCTACAGCTAATTTCATAGTTTATGGTAAAAGACTAAAGGCTTCCCCCTTAAAAGCAAGAACATAGTGAGGATGTCTACCCTCATCACTTCTATTCAACATTTTACTGGGAAAGAAGAAAAACTGTCTTCCTTCAAAGACGGCATAGTCTCTATGTGAAGATCCTATGGGAAATCCTACCAGAAGTACTGAGTTTCGCCAAGTTTGAAGAGAATAAGCCCAATATGCAAAATTAATTGTATTTCTACATATTAGCAACAAACTGTTGGAAATTAAAATTTTAGCACTACCATTGACCACATCATTTAGAAAAATATAAAACAGGAAAACGTCTGACAAAACAACAGGAAAAAACAGAAATGACACTGAAAACCCCAAAAAAAAACCACCACTGAGAGGAAACAGAGTAGACTCAAGTAAATGAAGAAGTAGATTCCAGTAAATGAAGTATCTTTGTGTTGTGGGTTAGAAGACTCAGTGTTGTTAAAATATCAATTCTCTCCAAGTTGATCTATAGATTCATTGCAATCCTAATCAAAATCCCAGCAGGCTTTATTTATCTTAGAAACTGACAAAGTGAATCTAAATTTTATACAGTAATACAAATGACCTGGAATATCTAAAACAAAGTTAGAGAACACCACCAGGTTTTTAGAACTGATCAACTTACTGTAATAAAAGGAGTACATTATTGGTACAAATATAGACAAATAGATCAATAGAACAGAAGACTCCAGAAACAGACACAAACATGTTGACAACTGATCTTGATAAAGGAGCAGAGGCTATTCAGTGGAGAATGAATAGTCTTTTCAAAATATCATACTTTAGCAATTAGAGATTGATATGCAAAAAATGAACTTTGATTTCTGCTTTACATCATATACAAAATTAACACACAATTGATCATCATCTTAAATGTAAAACCTAAAACAATAAAACTTCTAAAAGAAAACAAAATAATTCCTCTATAACCTTGGGTTAAGAAAATATTTTTAGTTATGATCCCCAAAGCATGACAAAAAAAGAGCAAATTTACAAATTAATGTATCAAATTTAAGAATTTCTGTTTGTGAAACATACTGTTAATATTCAGAAGAGACAAGTCACAAACTTGGATAAAACATTTGCCAGTTATATATCTGATAAAGAGGACTTATGTCTGTAACGTATATAGCACATTCAAAACTAAATAGTAAGAAAACAACCCAGCAGCCTGGGCAACAGAGTGAGACCCTGACTCGAAAAAGGAGAGGGGAGGGGAGGGGAGGGGGAAGAAAAAGAAAAGAAAAGAAGAAAGAAAGAAAATCCAAGCAAGGTAGCACATACCTGTAGTCCCATCTATTCAGGAGGCTGAGATGGGAAGATCATTTGAGCTTAAGGAAGTTAAGTCTGCAGTGAGCCATGTTCATGCCACTGTACTCCAGCCTGGGCCACAGAGCGAGAGCATGTCTCCAAAGATTAAAAAATAAAAATAAAAAAATAAAAAGTAAAATACAGAAAACAACCCAATAAAAAGTGGGCAAAAGATCTGAATGGACACTGCAGCAAAGAAGACATATAGATGGCAAATAAATACATGAGAAGATGCCTGGCATCACTATCTATTAGGAAAATGCAAATGAAGACCACAGTGAGATACTACTACACACCTGTCAGATTGGCTAGCTTTTAATTAAAAGGTTGGCCAAACCAAGTATTGTCAAGAATGTAAAACAATTGGAATTCATCTATATTTCTGGTCTAAATGGAAAATGGTACAACTACTTTGGAGAAGAGATTCACATTTTCTTTTGGACCAGGCCATTTCTCAGGTAGGTTTTTACACAAGAGGCCAAAAAAAGCACATGACCACACAAAGATTTATATACAAATGTCCAGTTTTACATGTACCCGTCAAAACCTATAAATAACCCAAATGTCCATCAACAGAACAGATAAACAAATTGTAGTATATTCATGCAATGAAATAATACTCGGCAATAAAAAAAGGCACTTGTAAAATATACTATTACATAGATGAATCTCAAAACGAGTGTAATGGATGAAAGAATTCAGTCAAAATGGAGGTTCCTGTGTGTGGTGTGTGTGTGTGTGTGTGTGTGTGTGTGTGTGTGTGTGTGTGTTTATAAAAATGTATATTTTTTTGCTAGAGTTTTTTCCCTGTGGTATAAAAACAAAGTAGTTTTCCAACCATCTTTGAGTAGATAAGTGTATTTAACAATAAATGTCAAAGCTGGACACCAGAAAGGGTTTGAGTCACTCCCTCCAGACACCAGAGTGCTACTTGTTCTAACATATCCTACTGGGTCAGACACAAATGAAAGAGACTGCAGCAGGGGACACAGAGCTCAGTAATAGAGACAGCATGATTACAAAGGATTTGAGACATGAACTAAACAAACAGCAGCACCAGATGTCTCCCTGAAGACCTATGGGCAGTAATATCTGGACAATCCCTGCACCCACGTTAACCCACTAAGGGGACCTGAGAACCAGAACTACTTTTTATAGCTGTGCTTCAGGTAGTCCATGGAGCAGAAAAAGTAGATTACAGAAAGTTGTCACAACAAACAAAGTGAGTCAAAGCAAAGGACTGCTTTTACTTAAGCATACAACAACAGAAAAGGCTGTGCCTCAAACTTTCCAAACCATTTATCTTTCATAGACTGCTGAAGACTATTGAGTTCAGCATCTCTTAATCCAAAGCACTGTTTTAGGAAAGATAATCTACATAGAAAAAAAGCTTGGTCAGGTCAGTGTGATTATGCATCCTGGGGCCATCTTGATTCTGAAAAACTCTAATATGGGAGGAGAGAGTTTTTCAGTAACAATCACTCAGGGGAAAGCAATGTCATCACGTCACCCTGAAGGGCATGGATGAAGAGATAATAGTGAAGCAGGTTAGAACCTAACAGTCACATTACTGTAAAAGTATCTTCATCTCATATCTAATTATTTCTTTTCCATTGCTCTTCTATAATTAGTACTTGCTTAGTAATAGAAGCATCAAGAAAGGACAGAGAAAGTATTATAATTCTAGCAATAGAAACCTAGACACCTCATTTTCTAGATTTGATTTCACATCTCAAAAGTATCTATTTTTCTCTTGAATTTAAATGGCACCTAAAATGGCATCATTTAAACTTTAAGTAGATCAGATGACATAGATGGGAACCTGCAAATGTAGCATGCTTACTTTAAAACAAAAATGTGGTTTCTTTTTTAAATGTCCTAGGGAGTAAACTAAATAGCACTTGCTACATAATTTTCAATGCTATATTTTATTTTTACTATCTTTAGTATAAAGTACGTTGAATGAGAAGTTTTTCAAACACCAATGTCCACTGCAAATGTTTTTAGAAACCCTCACTAAGTGGTGGTAGCAGACCAACACCGCCACGCTGTCAACTTCATCGTATGCCAGGTTAATTCAGTCAGCTTCCCTTATTTACCAATTTCTTGTTTTATTTTCATCCCCTTAAACAATGAAAGTCACAACTCTAAGCTACCTAGGGTAAGAATGGACAATTAGCAGAACATAAATAAGCAATCACCAAATCTAATTTTTATAGTTCTCCTGAATAAGCAGCACAAAAATTACTAGAACTGCTATTAAAAAATGAAATTGAGTGCTAACCATTTCAGCAGCTATTCTTTCACATATGTGAATTTATATTTTGCTATTATACATATTATCTATATAAAATAAATGCTAAATGCTAAAATGATAAATTTTAAAAATTAAGTACACATATATGAATAAAATTTTTTTTAAAATATATACTCATATTCATATATACTTACTTTTTTGAAGACTATTAAAGGTAAGACAAATATAAAACAAAGAGTACAATAGAGACATGAGTAACACACAATCTGCAAAAATTAACTTTTGGATTAATCAACTAAAATTAGACGAGTAAAATAAACACAAACACAATTTACTTTTCCTCTATCAATTCAAAAAAATAATATTGTTACTTTCACTTAAACAAAATAATATATATCAACAAAGGAAATACTAAATGGAACTATGTCAGGTTCCATGGGAAATTAGAAATATAAAGCCTATCATACAGTCAACAGGATTGAATTTCTCTTTAAAAATATGTATTACATTTTTGTCTTTTCATGGAATTAGAGAATACAGCCGGGCACTGTGGCTCATGCCTGTAATCCCAGCACTTTGGGAGGCCGAGGCGGGCAGATCCTGAGGTCAAGAGATAGAGACCATCCTGACCAACATGGTGAAACTCCATCTCTACTAAAATTACAGCTTACATCCTTAACAAAAATTAACTAAAAATGCACCATGAACTTCAATATAAAATGCAAAACTATAAAACATGGAGAAGATAACAAACGAGATCATCTAGATGATCCTGGGTTTGTCGGTGACTTTTTAGATGTAACATCAAAGGCACAACCCGTGAAAGAAATAATTTATAAGTAGGGCTTCACTAAAATTAAAGACTTCTGCTCTGCAGAAGAGACTCCAGAGAATGAAAAGCCAAGACACAATCAGAGAGAAAATATTCACAAAATATATATCTGATAAATGACTAGTATCCAAGATATACAAACAACACATAAATAAGGAACCCATTTTAAAATGGTCAAAAGATCTAAACAGATATCTTACCAAAAAAGATATACAGCAGGCAAGTAAGCATATTAAAAGATGCTCATCATCATATGCACTATAGAATTGAGAAATAAAACACAATTAGATAGTACTGCTCACCTATCTGATGGCTAAAATTCAGAACACTGATACTAGCCAATGTTAGTGAGAATGTGGTGTAAATGGAACTCTCATTCATTGCTGGTGGGAATGCAAAACAGTGCAGTCAGTTTGGAAGACAGTTTGGCAGTTTCTTACAAAACTAAACAGATTTACTATGAAATCCAGCAATCATACTTTATTCATATGTGGACCATACCTAGAAATAAGATGTCCATTAATCTGTCAGTAGGTGAATGAACAAACTCTGGTTTATCCTTACAATGGAATATTATACAGCAATAAAAAGAGTTACTGAGTCACAAAAAGATCTGAAGGAAATTTAAATGCATATTGCTAAGTGAAAGTCTATCTGTAAAGGCTATATACTTTCTGGCTCTAACTAAAACATATTTGGAACAGGCAAAAATACATATAGAAGCAGTGAAAGATCTGTGGTTGCCACAGGTTCAGGGAAAGGAGGGAGAGAGGTATATGCAGACTATAGAGGATTTTTAGGGCAGTGATACTCTTCTGTATGATGTTATAATGGTGAATACATGCCATTATGCATTTGCCAAAACCTACAGAATGTGCAACACAAAGAATGAAGCATAATGAAAGCTATGGACTTTAGTTAATAATAACACACGAGCCGGGGGCAGTGGCTCACACCTATAATCACAACACTTTGGGAGGCCAAAGTGGGCAAATTATGAGGTCAGGTATTAGAGACCAGCCTGGCCAACATGGTGAAACCCTGTCTTTACAAAAATACAAAAATTAGCCAGGTGTGGTGGCATGTGCCTGTAATCCCAGCTACTCAGGAGACTGAGGCAGGAGAATCACTTGAATCTGGGAGGCGAGGATGCAGTGAGCCGAGATCTCACCACTGCACTGCAGCCTGAGTGACAGAGCAAGACTCCATCTCAAAAAAAAAAAAAATATATATATATATATATATATATGTATATATATATGTATGTATGTATGTATATATATATATGTATGTATGTATGTACAGATAGATATAAAATGTATCAATATTGCTTCACCAATTATAACAAATGTGTAACAAAAGTAACACACAAATGCAAGATGTATTAATAATGGGAAAGTGTATGTGTGTATTGGGTAAGAAATACGGAAACTCTATGTACAATTTTTCTGTAATCCTAAAATTGCTCTAAAAGCTAGTTAATGAATTTTAATAAGCAGTTTGGAATATTTTTCCAAATCTTTATTTTTCATTTGCCATACTGAAAGTTACCTGGCATTATTCTTCCCAGTCTTGTAAGATATCAAAATATTCCACAATGTAACTCAATCATCTTGGTATTTTACTATTTGAAAATCTTAGAATTATTTACAGATTTAAGGTATTTCTATTTCTTCTTTTTAAAATAATAAATTGTTTAATAAAAGCATTTGAGTATAAACTTCTAAGTGCTACAAATTTACATTTCTCTGTTCATAAAAGAATTTTTAGTTTCTTATCTTTAAGACAATCCTATATCCATGATAAAAATACACTTCACAAATTTTGAAATAGTTCTAGTACACTATTAAAGATCATTAAAACTCTTGAGTAGATGCATTTAGCTCTCTAAATATAGGGTGTAGCATATCATAAAGTATCTCCTATCCCTATCTTATCATTTTTGATTTTTTTCTCCAAACTATTTGTCACTATCAGAAATCATCTTGTTCAGGCCAGGCGCGGTGGC
Organism: Cacajao melanocephalus; assembly: GCA_963573385.1. Classification (NCBI taxonomy): domain Eukaryota; kingdom Metazoa; phylum Chordata; class Mammalia; order Primates; family Pitheciidae; genus Cacajao; species Cacajao melanocephalus. The sequence continues at coordinate 27,318 of CAUYLG010008781.1, forward strand.
TCACGCCTGTAATCCCAGCAGTTTTGGAGGCTGAGGCGGGTGGATTACTTTAAGTCAGGAGTTCGAGATTAGCCTGGCCAACATAGTGAAACCTCGTCTCTATTAAAAATACAAAATTTAGCTGGGTATGGTGGTAGGTGCTTGTAATCCCAGCTACTTAGGAAGCTGAGTCAGGAGAATCATTTGAGGGAGGCAGAGGTTGCAATGAGCTGAGGAAGTGCCACTGCACTCCAGCATGGGTGACACAGTGACACTCCGACTCAAAAAAAAAAAAAAATCACTTTGCTCACATATCTGTGTACTTGTTTCCTAAACCATCTCTCCCATCTCATGATCCCGTCAGCCCCATAGGAACACAGGTACATGGAAGTGCCACAGTAGAGGAAAAGCATTAGGTTAATAGAAATTAATCAGTATTTGTGAGATGGCTGACTGAATAAATTAACTTACCTAGACTCAGTTTGTCAAGAACGTTCAGAAAATTAGGTAGAATTTAGCTCCACGATCTTAGAAACGCATTCACCCAAATTATTAGAATGTTTAGTTCTGAGAGTCCTAACATGGCCAATTCATTTTACAGAGCTGGAAAACGGAGCTGACAGATGCTATGTCACTTTGCCCAAAGTCTTAGTGATGGAGTCAGGAAAAAAATCCAATCACTTGACTTTTAAGCAATAATCCTTTTTAAATACAAGAGTTAATTTGCTAGTGAAATCTCCTAAGTATTTTTTCAAAGCGGAACAAAACCATGAGTTCAGTATTCCTTTTTCATTGCTATAACTAAATATACATTTTAAAATTGAAAAAAAAAAAAAAAAAACATGAGCAAACGTGGTTATAAATGATCTCATTTCCTGAATTTGAGGCAGCTAAACCAGTATTTCCCAAAATGTCTAAATACCCATTTCTTGATCTGCTGCAAGGAAAAATAGTGTTCAGTGGTCAAATGCATTTAAGAGGCATTATTATTACATAGATAATAGACATCTGCCTCTTGATGGAATTGGAAAATTCCTACATTAAAGATACATGTTTAGTTAACGGTTTGCTAAACTATTTCACTATGGCATCCTCTTTTCAAAGAACCCAGCAATATCCTACAGATACTGATTGACAGAGTCTCACTCTGTTGGCCAGGCTGGAGTGCAGTGACATGATTTTGGCTTACTGCAACCTTCGTTTCCCAGGCTCAAGCAACTCTCCTGCCTCAGCCTCCCGAGTAGCTGGGATTAAGGTGTGTGCCACCGTGCCTGGCTAATTTTTGTATTTTTAGTAGAGATAGGATTTCACCATGTTGGCCAGGCTGGTCTTGAACTCCTGACCTCAGGTAATCTGCCTCCCTTGTCCTCCCAAAGTGCTGGGATGAAAGGTGTGAGCCACTGCACCTGGCCTAAAACACACTTTTATTTGAAAATCTTTTGTAATTCGCTTATATTATTAAGTCTTACTCTTCAAAATATTTCCTAAACTGTCTCACTTCTACTCCTTCTATGTCATACAATATTTTATAATTTTCCTAATTCTCACTTTTCAGTTATGTTCTCACTAAAATTTGGTCAAATATTTTATATATATATAAAATCTTTCCACTTATTTTGTGCCAGGTATCCCATATATATATGAGGTATATATATATATACATATAGGCACAAAATAAGTGGAGAGATTTATTTCCCCTCTCTCATCACTCTTTAAAAATAAAACAAAGATAAAGTGTTCTTTCTAATACTGTGACTTATGATCAATTTATTTTTTTAATGTTTGTTATTTACTCCACGGCACTCACTTTTTTGAATTGCAGTAAGGTATTCTTCAATTTCTTTTTTAATGTTTGTTATTTACTCCATGGCACTCACTTTTTTGAATTGCAGTAAGGTATTCTTCAACAGTTCCTAAATTTCTTTTTTTTTTTTAATTGTACTTTAGGTTCTGGGGTACATGTGCAGATCATGCAGGACTGTTGCATAAGTACATACATGGCAAGGTGGTTTGCTGACTTCATCCCTCCTTCACCTATATCTGGTATTTCTCTCCACATTATGCCTCCCACCCTCCCCACCCCCCACTGTCCCTGCCCTAGCCTCCAGCCAACTGACCACAGTGTGTGATGCTCCCCTCCCTGTTCTAATTGTTCAACACCCACCTATGAGTGAGAACATGTGATGTTTGGTTTTCTGTTCTTGTGTCAGTTTGCTGAGAATGATGGTTTCCAGATTCATCCATGTCCATATGAAGGACACGAACTCATCGTTTTTTATTGCTGTGTAGTATTCCATGGTGTATATGTACCACATTTTCTTTGTCCAGTCTATCATTGATGGGTATTTGGGTTGGTTCCAGGTCTTTGCTATTTATTGTACACAGGGCTGCAATGAACATATGTGTGCATGTGTCTTTATAGTAGAATGATTTATAGTTCTTTGGGTATATACCCAATAGTGGGATTGCTGGGTCAAATGGAATTTCTATTCCTAGATCCTTGAGAAATCGCCACACTGTCTTCCACAATGGTTGAACTAATTTACACTCCCACCAACTGTGTAAGAGTGTTCCACATCCTCTCCAGCATCTGTT